>CAIGQZ010035043.1:14577411-14590176 GCA_903798205.1 Danio tinwini | reverse complement strand
GTGTGTGTGTGTGTGTGTGTGTGTGTGTGTGTGTGTGTGTGTGTGTGCGTGTGCGTGTGCGCGCATGGTTTTTATCCAGATCCCTCGCTCCCTCTGCACTCTCTAACTCTGATTGGCAGTTGAGTTCGTCGTGCCTCTGTGAAGCAGAAAATATGGGCCGCATTGTGCCAGGAGCAGACGGCCATCTCCTAATCAGTTGTGATAGTCTCGTAATTAATGGGATTTGTTAATTGGGTCTCTCATCCCTGGGGGTGTCAGCCGTGAATATTCATGGAAAGATCCTGTTAACCTCCTCCCGCAATCAACCAAGCTTCTCCGCACTTCAAACATCATTCTATTATTTTTGTCACTTTTTTTTTCCCTACTGTTTTCATGTTGTCTTCAAATTTATCAGCGGGCCTCTAATACGAGGCTGGCAGTCAGCACCTTCTACATGTTCAGCGCGCCACAATGCCAGATAATTCCCACAATGCTTTTCACTGACAGGCAAAGCTCAGCCAACAATTTCCATTTACCCCTGGATGTCGAGGCATCATAATTGCATTCAGGGTTTTAAATGTGCCCGTGAGGTTCCAATCAGGTTACATCGGCTCTTTAATGCACCACGGCGGGGCCAAAAAATTCCGAGCTCACATCTGGAGCAGGCCGTAAACAGTCCATTAAAACTGGGCCAGAGGAAAGCATGTTAGCGTGAATCTAAGATCTGCAGCCATTTATTTGTTTTTGATCCTCATCCGTTTGTTGTTCTTTTGATCAAATTTTGATCAGTGTCATACATTTCCTAATTCCATCTCTAGCCAACTAGCCATTGTTCTAGTTTTCTAGTTCTTTCTGAGCTCATTTTATTTTATTTTTTTATTTTTTTTCCCTTTGTCTTTGATCATCTAACATAAATGCATTTGGCAGATGATTTTATGCGAAGCAACTTGCATTGCATTCATGCATTAAGAATCAGTTAATGGGTCAAATATTGTCCACGGTCATAAAAAAGAATATATATAAAAAGACAGGAACAAAAATTGTGAAGAACTTTGATGCCGTTTACTTAAAGCGTGTTATGTCTTATATTGTGAAACCAGACTTACTGTTATATTTATTTTTTTATACTGTCAGACTTTAACAGACTTTAAAATCAATACCAAAATAACACCATCTAGGAGTGGTATATTCATTCATAAATTTTTCTTCCACTTAGTCCTTTTATTAATCAGGGGCCGTCACAGCGGAGTGAACCACCAACTTATCCAGCATGTTTCACAACGGATGCACTTTCAGATGCAACCCAGTACTGGTAAAAAAAAAAACATCCATACACATTCATTCACACACATACACTATAGCCAATTTAGTTTATTCAATTCACCTGTACCGCATATCTTTGGACTGTGGGAGAAACTGGAGCACCTGGAGGAAACCCACGTGAACCCAGGAAGAACATGCAAACTCCACACAAAAATGTCAACTGACCCAGCAGGGACTCGAACCAGGGACCTTCTAGCTGTGAGGCGACAGTGCTAACTGACCGCTGAGCCACTGTGTCGCCGCAGAGCAGTATATTTCATAATAAAAAAGGGTTAACAAATATTTGTATTCATTTTCTTTTTTTATGTAATTAAGTTAAAAAAGAAGACTTGCATGTTTATATTAGTATTATTAATATTAATGCACATTATTGAATATTATGGCAAACAATTTTCTTTTAAAAATAATGATGACAATTAGAACACTTTTATAACTTCCTGGCCAGGAATTATATGCAGTGCATTATTAATAACCCTTTAAGCTTGCTTTATTTTGTTTACCTTTGTACAGTATTAAATACCCCTTTAAAAAAAAAAGAAAACCTTCAATGATCTTACACAGACTTACAGGCCCAATCCCAATTTTATTTTTGTACCCCTTCCCTTTTCCCTTGGCCCTTAAAACCGAGTGTGAAGGGGAAGGGCTTCAAAATTTACCCCTAAAAAATGGGACAGCACTACAGCACCTGCACACGTCATCATATGTCATTGTGATCTCTTGCTTCATATGAGATCAGACGATGGTGACTGCTGTACTTTTTCCAGTTGGGTTATTTTTGGTTATTTATCTTCATGAAATCACTAAAGGCATATGTTATGTGATCATAATGATCTAATGTGGCAATAAGATTGTAACTATACTGTGCATTTACACAATGGCCATATTTATCTATGTAAACCCACAAAAACAACACTAACATTATAGCAGACACTGTAAAAAGTTCATTCCCAGCCACTAGACTTTTCTGACAGGGTATTCGAGTGTCATCGAGTGTCAGAATGTTGTGGGACCACTATACAGGAGTTATTATTATGAATTATAGATCGCAAAATTTAGCGTTTTTCATTTTAGCGTTTTTTTTTTTTTTTTTGTTTTGTTTTTTGCATGACGGTAAAACACAAACGTTGTTATGAATATATTAAAACATGTGCTTGTTTGTTGTAAAACTGTGTAATAATGACAACATTTGTGGATCTCCTTACTTCCGGGTGCAGCTATCCTGCCGTTGTGGCTGGTGTATTCTGCAAAATTTTCTTACCCCTTGGTTTCGAGTGTGGTCCTGAAAAATCTCTGTTCAAAGGGGTATCTAGCTCTTCCCCTTAGCCCTACGCCTTCAAGCTAAAGAGAATTGGGACACCCCTACCCCTTCACGGGAAATGAAGGGTAGAGGTAAGGGGAAGGGCTAAGGGATAGAATTTTGATTGGGTCTTATACTTTACAATATAATTCATGAAACAAATGTGTTTCTGGGAGATATACTATAGTTAGCATGTTACTGTAGCTTACCATCAAAACAAAATATGTGACACGGACCACAAGAACAGTCATACTGTATGTGTCAATTTTTTTCAAATCAAATCAAAGATGTTTGGCTGAGTCTATTTGAAAATCTGATGGTTCAGAGAAATCTATAAATTGAGAAAAGCACCATTTAAAGCTGTCCAAATTAAGTTCTTAGCTATGCACAAATATGCAAATATGTTTTTGATATATATTTTACAGCAGGAAGGGTGACACCGTGGCGCAGTGGGTAGCAATGTCGCCTCACAGCATGAAGGTTGCTGGTTCGAGCCCCGGCTGGGTCAGTTGGCATTTCTGTGTTGAATCTCCCTGTGTTGACGTGGGTTTTCTCCGGGGTGCTCCGGTTTCCCCCACAGTCCAAAGACATACGCTATAGGTGAATTAAATAAACTATTTTGGCCGTAGTGTATGTGTGGGTGTGAATTCAAGAGTGTATGGGTGTTTTCCAGTGCTGGGTTGTGGCTGGAAGGGCATCTGCTGTGTAAAACATATGCTGGATAAGTTGGCAGTTCATTCTGCTGTGGCGACCCCGGATTAATAAAGGGAGCAAATTAAAAAGAAAATTAATGAATAAATTTATTAATTTTACAGTTAGAAATTCACAAATAGTTTTTTATTATTATTATTGGAACATGATCTTTACTTATTATTGCAATGTTGTTGTTGTTGTTTTTTTTTTTTTTTTTTGGCATTTGTTTTACCTATACAATGTGCCTATTACCAAACATATACTCATGCAACATAAGACCCATATGTGATTTGATATGAATAATATCTATGTTCCAAACCAATCAGTGAGTGTTGGAAATATATGACTTTAGTAAGCATGCTTCATATGAGATGAGATCAATAACGTAATAGCTAAAAATGAGCATCTCATTATTGAACTTAATACCGATAAATTGATCCCATGACTAACAGTAATAGCAAACAGCAGCATCATGCTCTACTATTTAACAGTATGTGGAGTCACTTTTTATAGGATATACTGTAGCAGAAGACAAAAAATGATAGCAGCTAAAATGCCTCAGACAATTAATTGTCCTGACCCGTTAAATTTGAACTTGGCATTTACTAAACGGGCTGTTTTTGCAGAGGTGGACTAAACTCTCCTCATTTGAACCAGCCTCCTCTGAAGCACTGAGAATGTCACAGCATTGAAACAGATGCAGAAACGTCTGCTCCAGAGAGACAGGTAATCCGTCACTCATGTCAGCGGGGCGGGACTCTGGCTCGTCTTGACGTTTCATTGGTCAAGGGCCCTGTCCATCATGATACACACTGGCCCCGTGTCAATGCGGTGCCTGCCCTCTGGGGCTCTCAAGGACAGAGGCCAGTTTTAGACCAGGGACAGCCAAGAGTAACCTGGTGAAGAAGGGCACCGCAGGACTAGGACAGCCAGGGGTAACCCAGCGAATGCTTTTGGAGCAAAATAGTGAAGGGTAAACTAATGTTAGGAGCCATTTTTAGCATAGGTTAGTGAAGGACATGGTATACAAACTAGTGGCTTTACAATAGAACGAGGGAAGGTTGTGTGGCAAGCCTTTTCAACATTCAATCTATGAGATGTAATACTAAGATATTTTATCATACTAGTTGTACTTTAGTTTTTAGATTCTAGTTCATTGCATTTTACATTATTGTTTTCATTCATTAGGAATTTTATATTCTTAAAAATAGATACTAGTACTTATTTACTGGATAGATTTCATCACTGAAATAGAGTTGAAGTCAGAAGTATTAGCCCCCCTTTGAATTTTTTTTTTCCTTTTTTAAATATTTCCCAAATTATGTTTAACACAGCAAGGACATTTTGCACAGCTTGTCTGATAATATTTTTTATTTCTGAAAAAGTCTTATTTGTTTTATTACGGCTAGAGTAAAAGCAGTTTAAAAATTTTTAAGAACCATTTTAAGGTCAAAATTATTAGCCCCTTTTAGGCAATTTTTTTCTGTTGTCTACAGAACAAACCATCGTTATACAATAACTTGCCTAATTACCCTAACCTGCCTAGTTAACCTAATTAACCTAGTTAAGCCTTTAAATGTTACTTTAAGCTGTATATAAGTGTTTTGAAAAATATCTAGTCAAATATTATTTACTGTCATCATGACAAAGATAAAATAAATCAGTTATTGGAAATGAGTAATTAAAACTATTATGTTTAGAAATGTGTTAAAAAAAATCTCAGTTAAACAGAAATTGGGAAAAAAATAAACAGGGGGGCTAATAATTCAGGGGGGCTAATAATTCTGACTTCAACTTTACATGCACACTCTCATTCACACACATACACTATGGACAATGTAGCTTATCCAATTCACCTATAGCACATGTCTTTGGACTTGTGGGTTAAACCAGAGCACCCGGAGGAAACCATGCGAATAGGGGGAGAACATGCCAACTGACCCATCCGAGGCTCGAACCAGTGACCTTCTTGCTGTGAGGTGATAGTGCTACCCACTGTGCCACCGCGCCACCAATACTCAATATATACTAAATAATCAATACCAATAGGTTCTGTAATAGATAATGCTAGCTTTCATTAGGTAGTAATAAGTGTCTTTTGAAATTAATATTTCTAAAAACAGTTATCTAGTCAAAACTACTTTTTTATTACTCACCTTAGGTTACACTCTAAAAATGCTGAGCTTTATTAACCCAGTTCTGGGTCAAATATGGATAGACTTAACCCCTGGGTCATTATTGTTTTACAATTAAATTCAAATGACATTTGTAAACAATGATGCTGTTTTGATATTATATCAGAATATTACAAAAAAGAATCTCATGTATACAAGTATCTAAAACTGTACAAGTTTGTAACTATTGAATATTCATTCATTCATTCATTCATATTCACCACAACAGAATGAACCACCAACTATCCCAGCATACAGTATGTTTTTTACAGCTGATGCCCTTCCAGCCGCATCCCAGTACTGGGAAAAACTATTGAATAGTTACAAAAAAATAATCAATCAGTGCTAGTATACAATGAGTAATAACTACCACTAAATACAATTTAATTTCTGATGAATAAGCACTAGTCACTTTTAAGAAAAGGACCAGTGCCTAAATAAAAAGCACTAATTGAAAAAAATGTATTAAATGTTAAATGGCTTGCCATAAAGGTTGTGCTGTGTAGAGCAGCACAATTAAGGGCAGCTTGAAAACACACAGCAGCAATACCTTACATTAATAATACATATAATGATGATAATGCCAAAAGAGGAAGCCAACCATTTGCTAATGCTCTTTGACAGTCCTGGCAGCTGTGTAGCTTCATTTAAAGTGCTGATTTCTGTAAAACCTTCACGACTCATTAATGAGAAATAACGAACTAAAAGCATTCTACTTATTTGGCATATTCTTGTGGGCATCTGTGAAGCATGGCCTGCTTTGTTGCTGAGTTTTCAAACCCAATATGATGTAACTAGTTCAGGACAATGGACTATATACACAAAAATGGCTTGGTTTTTTGCTAAGCCAGCTCGAGGATTTCCAGTAAATTGTCAAGATGTCATTCGACACACCATACAAAAAGTGCTGCTTCTTGTTGTGTCTTGCTGTGCTACATTTTTTGAAAATGTAAACACCTTGTTTGCTCTGAATGGACATACTCCGGGAATGCCATTGAGCATTTGTCCTACAACTCTGACTGTTTTGAATGTGTCATATCCAGTGTGTGAAATCTTTAAGTTGTCCTAATGCTGTGCTTCTCATCTAGTGTGTCCCATAAATCAATGTTATGTCAATCAGTTTTGCACAAATGTTAAATTATGTGCCTTGTCAGAATCATTGTTAAATTCATAGCTACTGTTTTTCAGTTTCTGATATGAAAAAGGCAGGATACAACATTTTTCAGCTGTTATGGCCTCATAATGCTTAAATTAGATTTTTTATTATTATTTTATGCTTGAAAATTAATGCAAGGTCTAACAGTTTTACTGATTATAAACCCAGTTGTGTACTGTTGATGTTGAAACTTGAAAATACCATTATAACACACCACACACACTCAGTCTCACTGGATGTTTTCCATCTGAAGTGAATAGGAATGTGCAGGATTGTTTGATGTGTGATGTAATTTTAATTAAAACATACAGGGTGGAACATTTTGAATAGCTTCTTACCCTTTTAAAAATAGCCAATATACACTCACTGGCCACTTTATTCGGTATACATATTATCGGTTGGACCTGGCATAGATTCAACAAGGTACTGGAAATATTCCATACTGACATGATAGCATCACACAGTTGCAGCAGATTTGTCAGCTGCACATCTATGATGCAAATCTCCTGTTCCACCACGTCCCAAAGATTCTTGATTGGATTGATATCTGGTGACTGTGGAGGCCATTTGAGTACAGTGAACTCATTGTCATTTTCAAGAAACCAGTCTGAGATGATTCGTGCTTTATGGTGTGTTATCCTGCTTGAAGTAGCCATCAGAAGATGGGTACACTGTGGTCAGGTTATGTTATGGACATGGTCAGCAACAATACTTTGGGGTACACTGTGGTCAGGTAAAGTTATGGACATGGTCAGCAACAATACTTCGGTAGGCTGTGATGTTGACACAATGCTCAATTGGTACCAATGGGCCCAAAGTGTGCCAAGAAACTATCCCCCACACCATTGCACCTCCACCACCAGCCTGTACTATTTATACAAGTCAGGATGAGTCCATGCTTTAATTTTCTTGACACCAAATTCTAACCCTACCATCTGAATGTTGCAGCAGAAATTGAGACTCATCAGAGCAGGCAACATTTTTCCAATCTTTTATTGTCCAATTTTGGTGAGCCTTGCAAATTGTAGCCTTAGTTTCCTGTTTTCCCTGACAGGTAAAGTAGACCCGATGTGGTCTTCTGCTGCTGTAGCCCATCCGCCTCAAGGTTGGATGTGTTGTGCGTTCAGAGATGCTCTTCTGCATATCTTGGTTGTAACGAGTGGTTATTTAAGTCACTGTTGCCTTTCTATCAGCTTTCTACCAGTCTGGCCATTCTTCTCTGACCTCTGGCATCAACAAGGCATTTGCGCCCACAGAAGTGCTGCTCACTGGATATTTTCTCTTTTTTCAAATCATTCTCTGTAAACCCTAGAGACGGTTGTGCGTGAAAATCCCAGCAGATCAGCAGTTTCTGAAATACTCAGAACAGCCCATCTGGCACCAAAAACCATACCATGTTCAAAGTCACTTACTGTAAATCACCTTACCTCCCCATTCTGATGCTCGGTTTGAACTGCAGCAGATTGTCTTGACCATGTATACATGCCCAAATGCATTGAGTTGCTGCCATGTGATGATTAGAAATTTGCATTAACAAGCTGTTGCCGGTAAGTGTAGTTTTATTTTTGTGTGTGTGCATGCATTTTTCTCCATCTGAGCTTGCCTTTCATCATCCCAACTTTTTGGAGTTTCTACACGAATTGTTGTGACGAATAAACCTGAAAGAGTTCAGATCAACACTATCAACCACTGTTTATTATTAGTAATTAACATTACTTTGATAAGCATTTACTTAGGTGAACCCTGAATAAACACTTGGTTACTTGTGAAGAAATGACTAATTTCAGCATCTTAGCCATACCTGCCAAAATTGGTCTCTGAAAATCTGGGAGACCAGAGGGGTGGGGGAATGGTGGCGGGGATGAGGTGTCTGAATAACAGCTGAGAACCGGGTAAGTAACTGTACTGTGCACTGGGTTTCGGGCGGCCACTGAAATCGGATACTATACCAAAGTCGGCAACCCAGTGGTGTTACAGACTGTACCAAAAAGCAGAGGACCTGGGGGGTGAAATTACGGGAGTTTTCTGGGAGAAATGGGATGGTGGCGAGAGATGGGTTTGAAATATGGGAGACTCCCAAGAACAACAGGAGTGTTGGCAGGTTTGATCTTAGCACTTTATCATCTTGTAGGGGGTGGGACATTTCAGATATAAGAAAACATTTCATTGGACAAAAAGATTTGATGAGAGGCAGAACTGCAACGTGATGTGATAAAAAATGTTCATCCTTATCGCCAGAGATGAGAAACTAGATTTTGATTGGTTATATAATCTAGAAGCGTACTGTTGCCTATTGTTTAGAAGCACACTTGCATATATACAGTAGGATACATCTTTTGATCTAAAAACGCTCCATGTCCACACTATCATTTTGAACTCTTTTCATTATCCACACTAAAATGACTGAAAATGCATTCATTCATGTACTGCATATGCACACAGATGTAAGATGCTTTTACCTTCATCATTTCCACCTGCCGTTTATTTACTTTCCATCTCTTTGAAACATTGTTGCAAAATGCTGCAACCATCACCTGCTTCCGCTGCTGAACAATAGCTTCCAGTAAACATCCCATGTCGTTTGAAGAGAGGAAATATGAAGAAAAAATGAATAATATCCAAAACAACTGCTTTACAATGTCATCCACCATGTTAGCTGAATTGGTCACATGACCGCATCACATGAATAAAATGCTTAATCAATTTTGAAAGCCTCCATTTTAACAGTCCACACTACATTTTTACAACAGAATTTAACATGTATCCACTTTGGACAGCGCTTTCAAAAATATATGTTTTCGTTTTCTAAAAACGCCATCTCAGTGTGGACAGTAGGCCAAAACTGAAAGAAAAATATGCGTTTTTAAACAAAAATGTATGAGAGTGGACATGGTCTCAAAATCCTGAAGGCTAACATAGTGGTGCTCACCCCCAAAAAGCTCCCAAATCTTGATATCAGGTGAACCACACAAACAAGTGATTTCAACTGGCTTAAAATATTGTTATGCATTAGGTCAACTGGAAATCTCAACCCCAATTTGATGTAAATTTCTAAAAGTTCCCACTCATAGGACCCAAATGCTTTGAGTTTTTTTTTTTTTTTTTTTAATCTAATTTGACACCTTTTAAAATTCTGGGAAAGGGACGAGAACTTCACAGGGCATTTGAAAATGACAGCTGTAAAACTGTTAAAGAAGAGGAATGAAATTTAATAAAGAGGAAAAAATAATAATAATAACAAAATTGCCTCCTCTGCCAATGGAAGATGTTGTTTTATTCAGCCGAAGTTTATTTGCTGAGCTGTTCCCTGACGTGCTTAAATAGTTTATTATGAAATAACTGTATATCTCCATTAGTCTATTTTTAGCAATGCCTTTCAGACAGGTTTTTAACTAGGACCCCTGGGGGTCTGAGAAGGAACTGCAGGGAGTCTAAAGAGAGGAAATATGAAATGTTAAAAATGTATGAAAATGCATGAATGAACATTCTCTGACAATCTTATAATGCTACATGGATAATATATACACACAAGCATCAAACATTTGAGGTTACTAAGTCTCAGCTCAAAAACAGCAAAACTATGACATATTATTGTTACAAATGAATATCAATTGAATAATCAAAATGATAATTAAACATTTTAAATATTATTAATTTTTGCATTCATTTATTTTCTTTCAGTTTAGTCTCTTTATTTATCAGGGGTCACCACAGCGGAATGAACCACCAACTTAGCCAGCATGTTTCACACGGGGGTTTGCCCTTCCAGCTGCAACCCAGTACTGGGAAACATCATCACACACTCACACACATACACTACGGCCAATTTTGTTTATTCAATTTTCCTATAACACATATCTTTAGACTGGGGGAAAGCGGAGCACCCAGAGAAAAACCATGCAAACATGGGGAGAACTCGCAAACTCCACACAGAAATGTCAACAGGTCCAGCCGGGACGCAACCTTCTTGCTGTGAGGTGACAGTGCTAAACACTGAGCCACCGTGTCATCCCACGGTATAATAAAATTATTCTATTTTAAAATATAATTTATTCATGTAAAGCTACAATTTCAGTGCAGTTACCTTTTTTATTTTTGTCCAGCATTTGTATAATAGGGCCGATAGTTCGAAGGACAGTCTGGGTAATCTGTGATGTGAATTTGTCAGATGTTATAGATGCCACAGAGAGAAAGAATAAGAAAATTGATGTACCCTAAAGGCAGCTGATTTTTGTGTTAGCTGTAACCATCTTTAAGTAGCTCATTGAAAAAAAGGTGGGTCATTGAGAGCTGGACACAAACATAGACTCTGGATTGAAGTGGGACGCTGTTCTTACTGAGTGGAGCTGAAGTAGGTAATTATGCCATGCTGTGCCAAAATTGGCACTGTCAAAATTGTCATCAGTGTTATAGAAAAAGCCTAAAACCATAGGTCGGTAAAGAGGGAAAGGATTTGACACTTTAATCAATCCATTTGACATAGATGTTTATTAAATCACTACAGCTGTACAATTATTTTATTAAAGAGGTTTTAAATTGGTCTGAATATGCTTTCTTTACTTTTCTTTTTGCAAGGAGTAATTGAAGTCTCTGGTCTCCCTAGAATGTAAATTTCACCTCAAATTCCCTCACAGATCATTGATTTATTATGCCATGCTGTAAATTCACTTTTTGGATGGAAGCAAATAAGCTGTTGTTACCTTTTCAGAAGAGGGTGGAGCCTTTACTCTACATTTGCTTAGGCCCAATCCCAATTCTATTCCTAAACCCTTAAGCCTGGTTTATACTTCTGCGTCGAGTGCATTTATACTTCTTCACACTGTATGTGTTGCTCTGCAAAAACACTTCTGAAACATTAGCTGGCAGTAGGTTTTTCTGTTCCTGTGTCAAGTTTCTTTGCTGGTGTTTTGTTTTTTCTGAACGCTACCTTAATGTACAAGTTGCTCAAACTCTCTCATTTCGAGACGGGAAGCGGCGGACGTGCAACATTAATCATAAGGTAAACACAAAACAACAGTTTCCATCTAGAGCTCCTTTGTGGAACTTGACACTTGTAAACACTCGCTCCATTGGCCTCGCGCGACTCTCACCCCCGCCCACACTTGTTAGCGATACCAAGCCGACCAATCACAGAGCTTGTGTTACGCGTCGTTGCAATGTGTAGTTACATTTTTTAGACGTGCGCGTTAGTGTCATCGATGGCCACAGTGAGAGCTATGCATCCACGTGCAGGCTGCACTGATGCATATGGGTGCGCTTGACGCAGAAGTATAAATCAGTCTTTAGCCCTACCCCTTGTTTTTGCGCGCTCACATGAAAGTGTAGGGGTGTCCCAATTATTTTTAGCTTGAAGTCGTAGGGCTAACGGGAAGGGCTAGATAGCCCTTGTAACAGAGATTTGATATCCACACTCAAAACCATGGGGTAAAAAAATCCCAGAATACACCATCTACAATGACAGCATGATTGAAAGGTGTGTACAGTACCATCATGAAATAAAATAACAGTATTTCCATTAATTGGACATAATACGCACTGATACCCACTGGTTTTCCTCTGCATTTTTTGTGGATTATACATTTCAGTGCACACAGTTTTGAAACAGCAAACTCCCTTGGCAGTGCCCTGACTGCTGAACTAGGGAGCCGATTGAGACGCAGCCAAGATTTGTCCTGGAGTTCTTGGCTTAGGTCCCAAGCCAAATTCAGTGGGTTTGGCAAATAAAGAATAAATGGCCATCTGAAAATAAGCCTGGTAACACTTTATTCAGAAAAATGTTGAACAAATTTTTAAGGACAA
Organism: Danio tinwini; assembly: GCA_903798205.1. Taxonomy (NCBI): domain Eukaryota; kingdom Metazoa; phylum Chordata; class Actinopteri; order Cypriniformes; family Danionidae; genus Danio; species Danio tinwini. Next base: position 14,577,755 of record CAIGQZ010035043.1, on the reverse strand, counting down.
GTTTGCAGATTTATCAGGCTGCTTTGTATTGTTATGATGTCGGTGGTGCATGCAAATGAACAATGTAATCTTACCTGCACCAAGATCTCCCGGTTTTGCATCATCCGTCAGATTTTTGACAGCGGCAGGACTTTTGCTGACAAGTAAACAAGTAAACAAGGAGACTGTGGTGCAGGTAACATGGAAAAATATTACACATTGCTTATTTATATGTACTACTGACGCTGTAACAATGCAAAGCTGCTTGAAATACACACTTGCCCTTTACTTGTCTTGTTTACAAATATATTTTTTCACTTATTTATTTATTTATTTATTTATTTATTTATTTATTTATTTATTTA
>CAIGQZ010035043.1:14561039-14572951 GCA_903798205.1 Danio tinwini | reverse complement strand
ATATATAGATTTTTGCTTGTAAATCAAAGGTCACCTATAGATTTTGTCATGAGCCAAGGCTGTGTTCAATATGGCATAAATGACTTTAGTGACAGAGTGCACTATGACGGAGTGCACTATGAAGGGAGCTCGATTGTCAATCTGAAGTTTCGTTAAAACTAAACTGTAAAAAAATTACTCTGAAAGCAAATTACATATGAGATAGATATCATTAAGCTTTTTCATTAATTATTGAGAGTGGATGTTGGAATGTTTGATGAATAGGGCATGGGTGATAACATGGAATAGAACACAACCAGGAACTATGCTTCTAACTACAGCTCTAGATGTGCAGTTGTAACCAAACACATTTGCAATGCAGTTTGCGAATGTTCCTTGGAATGACAGATTCGGGAAACACCAAATCACTAAACTATAATTGTAATGATGACCTTAGTTGGCTAACTATGGTTTTCAGAAATGCACCCCAGATTGTTATTTAATAATGTATGAATTAGCCACTAAATCAAATTTATACAAATTGTCATGAGAGTTCATTGGAAAAACTTGTCTGGCTTTAGTCTGCTAGAAAAAATGCTTAAGTTTACATCATCCCTAAACGTTTTATTTTATGTTATTATATACAAAGGTGATAGAAGACAAAATATACTTTATAAATGTGCAAACATAAAAAACAAATCTAAATATTTCAATGATTACTGTTTCTCAGGGTTTTTCCCTTCACTTCCGTCTATTGGTGAAGTTTGTGCCTCGTCACTTTAAAGGGCACCTAGTTTACCCCTTTTTTGAGATTTAATATTAATATTATGGTTCTTCTGTGTGTGCCAGTTAAGGTTCAGTTAAAAAGCACAGTTCAGATTTCTTTATTATAATGTGTTAAAAAAGTGTAATTTTGGGGGTGTGTACACAGGTCGTTGTTTTAGGGGTGTGTTGCTTTACATGAAAAAGTTTTGACTTCCTGCCCAACTTAACAAGGGGGCGGAGCCAAGAGCTCCCCTGCTTTGTGTATGGCAACAGACAGGCAGACAGAGAGAAGCAACATGAGTGAGAGTACCAGCATTCAGCCGTACATGTACAACTCTGACACAGACCAAGCAGAGAGTACAAAATCATTTGTGTCTTTGTATAGTTTTACAGCCAACTGTGTGCTAGTTTAAAGTTCTGAGCTTGTACACCGAGACTAATAACCAAGCACACTGAATTAACTTTGACTGAGGCTATAACTAAAGGGCATCAGACACCGCATGCACCGCTCAGAGCCGCAACACGGCACACCAGATGCACACATTCACATGCTATTTAAAATGAAACTATTCAGATGCCGCTCTGTGACGCGGCAGAAATATGAACAGTGTCCTGAGTCATGGCTGGGAGCCGTGCATTGCCGCCGACTTGCGCCGCTGTTTTGTGTACCCTGATAGAAAACTATGTTTAGAATTATAAAATGCGTGGCGCTGCATCGAGCTGCGTGGCTGCCAAGCAGTGCTTCTGGTGTGCGACCTGCTTAAGGCAAGTTAGTTATTTCCAATAGAGGGACGTGAACGTGAGACAACGTGCTCGCACTTTCCAGCTGCACCTAGCTAAGGAAGACGCAATGAGAAGTACACATGTTTGCAAACCCACCTAAAGTTACAAACAATGGTGCCAATGAGAGCAATCATGTGGTGAATGTTGATCTTGTGTTGAGCCCAATGAGCCTTACATCAAAAAATAGAGCAAGGGTGTTTCTTTGGTGACATCGCTTTGACTCACACGCTGAAAATGGCAGACGTGAAACAACAAACTAAGGATATGTTAATGTGCGCCTGTCAATCAGTATTGGTGTGTTGGGGGACCGCACTCCTATGTCAAGTTGCGGTCAGTCTCAAAACCGCTCCAATTGGTCCACCATTTTTATATTGTTCAACTGAAAAAAAAAGGACTTGGTGTGTGTATATCACCCCAATATGTCTGTCTAAACAGCTTGAAAAGTAGATTTTTCACCATAGGTGCCCTTTAACTTAAACTGGATTGAAACAGTTTCAATTCACTAGAACTTCTATGTTAATCTGCTTTGGCACAGTCTACATTGCAAAAGCGCTATAGAAATAAAGATGAATTTAATTTAATTAAAACATGTCTTGTAAAAGGGTCAACTGCTATAATCTCTGTCATTTTGAAGAGTGCACATCCTGAAGACATACGGGACACATTTTAAGCAACTTAGACTTTCTGAAATACAAGAAAGTTAGCGAGCAGATGCATTGGTATTCTGTTAGGACCAAGTGCCAGATACAACAGCGAGACTGCTAATGAAGTGTGCCCATCAGGGATGACTCAAACTGGCACCTTTGAAGGTTTGATTGCCTGCTGGACAGGAACTGGTGGCGATGGACACTGCATGTGTAGCACTGACGCACGGATCTGTTTGTAGTGTGGAGGGAAGACCATAAGCATCAACATATGGAGGAGAGGGAGTTAAAAAACACCACTGGCAAGAAAAACCTGTTGGAAAACCACTTCAAGACAGACATATGGCCAAAAGCGCCACATGTCCGTCTCTCCTGAGGCTGACTGGAGAGAGTGTGTGTGTATGTGTTCCCTATGAGACGGGACTGAAAAGTGTCTGTTGTTTTGAAACTCTTGTCCTTGATTATTCAGCAAAAGCTTTGACAGATGTGCAATTATGCTGAGTGTATTCTAGTCACGGCTGTTTAAGATGCAAATTCAACTTTCGAGGATGCTCTTGTAGCATGTGAATGATCAAGAGGTGCTACTAGAAAGCCTGAGAAAGCTATATACACTACAAGTCAAAGACTAAACGTTATTAAGCTTTTTTTGTTTCTGATGTTTTACCAAGACTAAATTTAGGAAGTGTCTCAACTAAAGTGTTAATTTGGCAACAGAAAACCTCTAAAGCAAAACTCTTTTAAATAATGAATAGATGCAAGAATGTGTGTGTGTATATATATATATATATATACGGGTTAGACAGACACCTCCACTAGCCACTTTGGCTGGTTGGAAATCATTTTTAAATAGTAGTTTTCTTAAAAGCAGCGTTCGACAATAAGCATGGCCCAATATTCATGCAAATGTGATCTTAGAATCGAGAAGCAGTACAAGCAAATGAAAGCAGGTTGTATAGCAGCGTTGTACTGCTATTATTCTGAACAATACTGTGTGTGTATATTGTATATACAGACCAAGTCGACTAATCGTGCTGTGCAGATCTCATGTTTTTTACCTGAACTTCATGGTACATGACAGCAGCCTTACATTTGAGAGTAAGCTCACTAAATGAAACTGCCCTCGGATTATTGAAATTTAATTTAAATATTGTTTTTTGTGTGGACGCTGACATGTTTTGTGAATGAAATGTCAATTGCGCAGCTGTGAAGGTGTGGCAAACGTCATATGTAAATATCATCTCAGGTGAACGCTGTAAAAATGTACACAGTGACTTCTGATTACCAAGATGAGCAATTTACCATGGAAAAAGCCCGACTTGAGTGAGATTTGTGCAGCTTTTTGACCCGCACTATCATAACGGTAAAATCTGCATCTGAGCAGGACTCTAACAGAGAGCCGGCTTATAGCCTTAATCTTTTGTGCGTTATGTTATTATGAAATAACTTGCCATAAATTTGTGTTCTATGTGTTTATGATGTAGGTTTTACTTTTGCAATAAATATATTTGTTATTGTTACATTCTTAGAAGTACAAGCCATGATAAATGTGTTCCCTGCATTTATTTTGCTCTAAAATTAGCCTGTGCAAATGTTGCATTTTTATTTATTTTTTATTAAATGAACAGTATTGACAATGCATTTGTTTACCACTAAAATTAGTCATTGGTAATGTTGCATTGTTTTTGCAACATGTTATGAGCAGTCAAACAGCATGTGTACATATTTGTTCTGCAAATAAATAGCAAATTGTGGCATGTTACAAAACATTTACATCTTGTGTTTTATTGATGTCACCAGCGACTTGACTTTAATAACATAAAATCGACGTAAAAAAAGTATTATATAGAGCACTAATAATTTCATGATTTTTCATAATTTGTCCCTTGCTGTGCCTTATGTTGTAGCACAATGTATGGTCGTTGTGATATTTGACCCACCCCTCCTGGTTTTTGATTGGTTGGGTGGCTAAAATATGACTGTAATGAAAAATAAATGCATGGAATAGGAATGGCATAGGAGCTCAGTGCCTCATTACGATGCTGTCATTTTAAAATATGTGACAAAAATAGGACTGTCATGAGGGGGGAAAAAATCAGTGGACACAGCCAAATCAGCTCAACATATCGTATAAAAATAGTAGTGTAACAAAATAGTATTTTAACTCAAAAGACAGGTTTTTTTATAATATGTGAATAATATATTAGATGCTGAAGAAAAAAAAATATTGTCAATTTTAAATCAATTTTACTGATTCATATTCTTGTGAGATCAAAAGAATATTACATAATGCTAACATTATCATTTCCAAAAACTTTAAAACCAAGTTTTTTTTTTGTTTGTTTTTTTTCAAGTTTTCATTTTCACTTCCCTCAAATAACGAATTAATAATGAATTTAATGAAATAATGAATTGGCAAAATAAACCTTTTTTTTTTTTTACTTAAAACACCCCCTAAATATAGCAATATTATTTTTCACAGTTTTTGATTAAAACAAAACAGGTTGCTGAACATGAAAATGTAAAAATAAAATGTATATTGATGGCTATTATTGCAAACCTTTGACTGGTAGTATGTATATATAGAAGGTCTGTATCCCCCACATACAGTATACAGAGCCCCCCATGACAGCAGTGTTTCCTGGTGGGTCTTGCCAGCGCATTTGCTCCAGGATTGAGCTAATTAAGGCTGGACTATTACAGGCCAAGCTCATAAGATCAATAAAGCTCTGGAGCTCCTATGACAGTCTCTCTCTCACTTTACCTTTCTATTGAATTCCCCATTTTACATCGTAGAGCTGGACTCAGACGCACACACCTGCAGCCACTGTCAACATATGCACAGAAACACAGAAACTTCCAATTAGTCCTTTTCTAGCTTAGAGGATGTGGAAGGAAGATGACAGCTCTGGCCTCTACCCTTCTCGTTATTTGAACAGATTCCACTAAAATGGCTTGTTAAGGAAGGGTACGACTGCCCTTTTAAAGGTCTGTGGTTTCGCTGTTTCTTTTTTTCTTTTTGCCCTGGCTCAACAATGTGTTAAATTCAGAGACTGCCAAACATTGTCATGATACTAGATAGCACATAATGGGTTACTGATTATGGGCTTTGTTGCAACTTGTGCACAGGTCTTTGAAATCTCTAAGTCTGTAAGATATAAAAAAGTAAGTTATATTTTAGAAATATTAAATTAGATATTAGGGCAGCTATGATGAAATTTTACTTTTGTAAGCTGTTTGGACAGTACTGTGTGGTATACCGTGTCCACAGTCATACTGTAGTGATATAAACACAATAAGTCTTTTTTTTTTTTAATAGCATCCAAATTTTGAGGCCCACTGCAACATGACGTAGGAGTGCAGTTTTCCCTGCCTACTGAATTCATTGACAGGTGCCATGTCTCTATAATAACATGTATACACATGCCCATGGAACATTTTTTTGCAAATAAACTGAGATTAAAACATTTTACAACTCTCTGTGATCAGCTGCTCCTCAAATTGTTAATTTTATAAGTTTAAAATGTTTTTAAAACAGAGCATGTTTGTAACAAAAATAGTAAAATCGATATGTAATTCTTAACCAATATGATCACCACGACCAGAAGGTGTTGTGTGTGACTATTTGTGACTCATAATTTCAGAAAAGCTTGAATAGACTCCACCACAAATACATAAAATAATCTTACTCTGTATTTTGACTAGTGATCTTATTTCAGCTTCATCCGTGTCTGTCTCTATCACTGACTGCTGTTTATCTGATGTAATGCATGAGAAGCAGACATGCACGTGGGAAGGATAGGCAGGGGGAAGCAGCTAATTTGCATTTAAAGAAACATGCTACAAAAACAGCTACACTGTACTCAAGACACAAAAAATGGGCCGATTCTGGAGGCTATAATAAATAATCTGATGGTAATTTTGAGCTAAAACTTCACAGACACATTCTAGAGACACCAAAGGCTTATCTTATATCTGGTAAAAGGGGTAAAATAGGTGCCTTTTAAATTAACTGAAAATACTGTAACAGTATCAGCATTTTGTAACAATACAATTTTGGCTATTGTTTCAGGTAACGCTGTTGAACTTTAATTTAATTAATGGGTATTGGTTTCTGATAAATATATTGAGCAGCATGATTGTTTTTAATGTTGTTGATTATAATAAACATTTATTGAGTGCTCAATATGCATATGAGAATGATTTTTGAAGGATTATCTGAGATTTTTCATCTGAAAATTTAGCTTTTTGCCATGGCAAGAAAAATTTAATTCAAGTTTATTTTTATAGCACTTTTCACAATATTATGGTTCCAAATAATTTTTTAAATACATTTTAATGTTTTATGTTTTATATTGATTTAATTATGTATTTACAAATGACACCTAAATAAATATATTTTAATATGTATTAATATATTAAATAAACATTGAATCAAGCTAAATTTATTGGTTTTACAAAAAATATATTTTTCTTAAAAATGTATTTTGTAATGTTGCCATTTTTTGTTTGTAATTATGCAGTTTCTGAGTGAAATTTATTTCTGTGACATTTATGTTATTTTAGTGTAATTCTTAAATAAAATAAACATATCCAGCGGATACTAAATAGCTATTGCTCATTTTTAATCTATATTTTATTCTAGTTTTGACATGTCTTGAAAGCTTTTTTAAAAACTATTGTGTGTGTGTGTGTGTGTGTGCGTGTGTGCGTGCATGCGTGTGTGTGCGTGTGCATTCATGTACACTACCTGACTTAAGTACCTATGTCTTGTCGTCGATTCCGGTTGTAGAAGCAACAAATAATAACTTGACTTTTAGTTGATAATTTTGAAAAGTGGAAGAAGGTAGTTTTTTTATTGTTTTTTTTTTCAGATGAATCATCTGTTGAACTGCATCCCAATCATCACAAATACTGCAGAAGACCTATTGGAACCTGCATGGACCCAAGATTCTCCCAGAAATCAGTCAAGTTTGGTGAAGAAAAAAATCATGGTCGGGGGTTACATTCAGTATGGGGGTGTGCGGGAGATCTGCAGAGTGGATAGCAACATCAACAGCCTGAGGTATTAAGACAATTGTGCTGCCTATTACGTTACAAACCACAGCAAATTCTTCAGCAGCATACTCCATCTCATACTTCAGCCTCCACATCAAAGTTCCTTAAAAGCTAAGAAGGTCAATATGCTCCAGGATTAGTCAGCCCAGTCACCAGACATAAACATTATTGAGCATGTCTGATGTAAAATGGAGGAGGAATTGAAAATGAATCCAAAGAATCTTGACGAACTCTGGGAGTCCTGCAAAAACGCTTTCATTGCTGTCCAGATGACTTTATTAATGCGTTATTTGAGTCATTTTAGAGATGTATGGATGCAGTCCTCCAAGCTCATAGGAGTCATACACAACATTAACTCTTTTTTCCGTGCACCATGACTTTATATTCTATACTGTACATTATTTCTGTTTGTACAGACAAAAAAGTGACAAGACTTTTGTCTAAGCAAAGTCAGACCTTACTGTCCTAAAAAAATTATAAAAAATCAAAGCATGATCATATTTTATTTTGGTAAAACAAGCGTAATCTAAAGGCCTTTGCCTTTCATATAAGTCACTTCTGATACCAAATGATCATCTAGAAGTCAAGTTATTATTTGTTGTTCCTAAAACTTGGATAGGCGACAAGACTATTGTCAGGTAGTGTATATGTGCTGCTGTGTTTAACTTCCTGCATTACCTGCAATAAACATTTCTTGTATCTTAAACAGGAAAATGAAAAAAAAGGGATAAAATTACTCCCTTTTTAACATTACAAACTTGTATTTGTTTTGTCCATACAAACATTCACTCTGTTAAAAATAAGATTATGATATCTAAAATTCCACAGTGAAAACAATAGACACACTGTAACACCACACTCTACAATCCATGCTTTTGAACATACTAACAAAACATCAGCAAATATCACCAACATCACTTAAAAAAAAAGAAAAGAAACTGGACCTTAAGTCTAGACAGAACCCTTAAGAAACCCTCACCGGTTGACAGCAGGAACAAAAAGATGTGTTTAGCTGTGATGTGGCAACACGAGTGGCCTGACACAGTGTCAGAGTCAACCTTTCTGCGACTGGGTTTCCAGCCCTTACGTATATGAGTGTGCATGACAGCGAGCGGCAGGATGACACGTTATTCCGATGCTTTGGAATCGGCAGGAATAATTCCCTCGCTGACCTGCCTGTCGTGCGCCGACGCCAGCCGGTCCCCGCATGTTTTATTTATGAGTGTCTTATGAATAGATATCCTCTGCGCTCTGTGACACCCGTAAATTGGCCAGAAACCTTTCCGATGCATAAGGAAACCTGGAGGCTGATGCTGTTGGGTAGAATTTGGGAGGACAGCCCTATGATGCTGCATTAGTCCATATAAAAGATGGAGCTGAGTACATGGAGGGTGCCAGCATTCGGAATAAGACGCGCACATTGAAAAAGACTGTGATTAATGAAGGACATTAGCCCCAGCTGTGATGCCGGCTTGCGCAAAGATGCCATTATATCAGCGTTATCTTAGTGCATCTGGCCATATTTAATGCGCAAACACAACTTTTTTTTTATATTATTATTATTGTGTGGCTATCGTTATATTTTCTTTTCTCGCATTCGAGTTCTTGGTGTTTTGCTTCTTGTTTACATGTGCATTTTCCACAAAGCGGATTTCCATTCCACTGAAGACCAATTTGGAGTTGTTTGTTCAGTCATGCTTATGAATCATTCATGGTCTTGTCAATAAATTATACAAGTAAATGATTCATTTTAGTGCTAAACGCAAGCAAACACTGTTGTTTCCTATCATATCTCATGTTCAGGAGACTTTTTGTTTATTGTGTTGCAAAATCAGTTGGCTTTTATTTCTCATTTTGATTGCATCGTATTTTGTTGGTCTTTGGATATTCTGTTGATAATCGCAGTTTGCAACTACATTTCAACTAAGCAGGAAACCATTTGTGTGTTTAATGCACTTCTTGGCTAAAACAAGACTACGTTTGGGCTGTCAGACAACTATTACGACTCAAATAGACAAGATTAGACAGACTCAACATGCACTGTAATACCCAACAGTCAACTTTATCAAATGAAAGGAGTGTAGTTAACTCACAATTGACTGAAACTTAATTCTACTCATTTGAAAAGAGTTTTGAACTCAGTCTTGAAGGTAATGAGTTAATTAAATCCCTCATTACTTCAACTTAAATGGAGTAAGTTCACAGTACTCATATAGATTAGTTTTTTTTTTACTCAAATGGTTTGTAGTAATGGGTTTCCTCAAATGATTTGAGTTGCCTTAACTTATTGGGTTTTACGGTACTTAGTTGGTTCGTGTTCTCTACATTTATCGAGTTTTTCTGTGCTCAAGTTGCTTCATTTATTTAAATAGATTGAGTTCACAGTACTCATTAAGATTAGTTTTTGAACTTAAATAGTTTCCTCAAATGGGTTGAAATACCTTAAGCTATTGGGTTTTACAGTGTGTGTTATAATTAATTCCTGTCTATTTGATCTCTAGCTTTTATACTATAGACCCTTTTCAGATTTACAAATTTCTTATAGCAGCGGAAGTCATCATATACTTTAAAAAAGCGATTACTTAAGTGAGTAAACCCATTGCTTTAAAAATCGCATGTTGATTTTACTTTTTGTTGTAACTTAACTGTTCAGTTCACTTAACTTAATTTTTAAAATTATGCACATAGTTTATGTTCTCAATAATTTGAAGGCAATTGATTTACGCAGTTTTTCAGCTAATCGCTTTTTACAGTGTAGTGTAGTAAGTGCTTTCAATTCAATTCAATGGATGTTTATTTCTATAGTGCTTTAACAATGTGTCAGTCCAGTTTTCAGAGTTGCAGTTCCGTTCAGTGTGATTTATTTTTATGGCTGAAAGTCCAAACACTGAAGCGCAAATCCATGTGCAGCTCCACAAGTCCCAAACCAAGCAAGCCAGTGGCGACAGTAAAGAGGAACAAAACTTCACCAATTGATGAAAGTGATGGGAAAAGTGGTTTATTTGATGATCTCAACCGAAACACGAAGAGAGGGTGGGACATAGTGTAGCTCTGCCCCTTTTAAAAAACAGCCCATAGCATTTTGTTTCATCACCACTCTGCCAATAAGAGATCAAATGTGAATGGTCTTAAAGAGGGTGAGATATGCAAGATACTATAGAGTATTTGATTGGTCATGATTTGATAAGAAACTGAAGTATGAGGTGACGTGAATAAAACTGTTGATCCATTTAGGGGAAAGACAAACTACAAGCTTTAAATGTTTATATCAGTTTTATATCTCCTAAATATGAATTTTGTCTCTGTTTTGGAGCACACTAGCTTATAGATATCCTAAAAATGAACAATACTGACACTAACATTTAAAACAAGCTTTATTTTAATTTCATAAGACCTTTAAAGTGCAGTGAATGAAAGAGTACTACTTTTTTCATCACCATTAGCTCAAATAAAAGAAATAAAATAAAATAAAATAAACTCCACAATAAGTGTTTTCACGACTTTCAGAAAAAGGAAATAAAAATGCATGAGACCTATATGTGGCAACCAGAAAAGAGAACAATAGCTATGTTTCCATCCAAAAATGCGAATTAACTTTATGAGCAAAACTGGAATATCGCATAAAAGACGTGCAAATAAAGAAGCGTTTCCATCAAATGAGTTAAAGCAAACAAAATCGTCACTTCCTGATTAATTGGCACCAAATATCAAAAATAAAAATGGGATTTGCTGTGGTAGGAGAAACTGCGTGAATCTTTTACATATTTAATAAATTACTTACTCCTCAGAAGACTGCTGACACACAATGAACGCGTGGTGGTGTTTAAAGGCGTGAGACGCAGAGCATAGACGCTCTTGACAGTTCTGGAGGTCATTAATAATATAATAACACTAATACTGAGATGGTTAAGACATTTTAGAATGACCAAAACAACATTTTAGATGTTTTGCAATGTGCTCAGCCTGCTGGTTTGTCCATTCACACACATTTTGACCATCACATGAACTCTTATAACAAAATCACATGACTTTTTTTATGCTCATACTGGAATTTGTTCAGTAAAAGTGTTTCCATTGTAGTTTATGCATAGTTTATATCTTATTGAATAAAAAGTTTATCCTACTGAGTTGTGCATGCGTTTTTTATGCACATTTTCAAAATTCATGCACATCTTGGCGTTTCCATTGATATTTTCTATGCATATATCCAAAATGCACATAAAAAATAGGTGGATAGAAACACAGCTAATGTCACATATGGGCATATAATTTCCCACTCATAGACAAAGCAGTAAAAACATCTTGGTTATCTTTTCTTTTTTTTATGGGTAAGTTGCAAAGATGTTCTCGTGTAACGTCATCATTATTCGTGCCAAAGTTTTGTTCCAATATTTAAGACTGCAAGAACAAAAGATGCGTGAATGAACCCGGATATGTTCTTCATAACAAGGATGCATCGATGCAGACTTGTAAGCGTGGAAGTCTTTGCAGAAGTCATTGCAGCTTGATAGATGTGAGAAGCGCAGCATTTTATATTCACTGTTATTTACAGTTCCAAGATAAAGGTTGTTTATCGCTAGAGTTTCCCTAAATGAAAAAAATTAACACTCACATGAACATTTTAATAAAGGCATAAACACATGATGGAAATGTGTTTATTTGCTGAAATTATATATATATATATAT
>CAIGQZ010035043.1:14522739-14534544 GCA_903798205.1 Danio tinwini | reverse complement strand
CCTCTGTTGCATTTACGAAATCAAAAACTGCAAAAAAAAAAAAGAAAGAAAAGAAAAAAAAAGCTTCTGAGATGTATTTTTCTCTCTCCAGAAATGTATATAGCAGTACGTAATTAGAATGAGCCTGAGTTGCTACTTTTTGTATAGGGCACAGCAGATTCCATAAGTATAAAAAAATAAAAAAAAAAAAAAAAAAATAAATAAATAAATAAATAAATAAATAAATATAATTTATGTTCTCCCTATGGTAACAGATTTTTATCAAGAACACTGTAAAAAATATCTGTTCATGAACAGGAACCGTACAGTTTTTTGTGATTCAACTTTTGGACTTACTGGCATTTTACTGACATACAGTAGTTTGCAATAATATATTGTATATTAATTAATATAGAGATAATTAAGTTCATAAACATTTTTTTAAGAAGTACTGACAGTTTATTACCAGATTTTACCAGAACTATTAAAAATGTCAATAATTTCATGGTTCCAACCTTTTCAATATCCAAAGTTGTCAAAATGTGTCCAAAATGCAATTCAAAAGCATAACAAAAACATGAATCAATGAAATATGGAAAACTGCTGATTTACGGATATGTTTTTACATTGGATGTGTGTTCCACATATTTCACCATACTTTTAATATGATTGCATAGTATATGAAGCTCAAGTGTCTGTCTGTGTTGCATTCTTATTTCAATTAAAGGGATAGATCACCAAAAAGTCTAATATTCTCATTGTTTACTCACCCTTGACTTGTTCCAAATCAGTTAGTATTTTTCTGTTCTGTTGAACACAAAACAAGAAATTTTGGAAACTGAAAACCATTGACCTCTATTGTACTTTTATTTCCTGCAATGTATGTCAATGTTGACCAGTTTCCAATTTTTGGTGTACTATCACTTTAAATTGCAACCTAATTTATAATAAGCAGACTGACTCTCATCTTGTCTCTGTTCACGTTCTCTTGTTTATGCACACCAAAGTTTAAATGCCAACTTCTACAAGTTAATCCATAATAACAAGAATAACACAATAAGAGCCCACCACACCAATGTTTGTTAAAATTCAAACCAAACCTGTCAAGAGTGAACACATGAGAGTCATGTACTTCAAATACATCAAAAGCAACACAGACCAGCTACCAATCACAATAGATGAAGTCATGCTGTTTTAGTTATTTATTTTTTTTACTCAGAGAGGACCTCTGGCCACACAAATTGCATGCCTTCCTGAAGTGATTACACAGCCATGAAGTACTGCTTTTTTCGCCCCATGTCCTCTTACCCTTCTGTGGGAATAACAGGTAGTGGATGACAGGCTGAGCTGAACCCTCACCGTCCCTGTGTGATAATGGCAGGGCAGCAGTTTACATTTGATGAAGCCGCACAGTGCAGATTCGTCTCTGGCCTCGACATTAAACGAATCCCCCAGTGCTATTGAAATTAAATGTCCACAGATGACAAGTAGCCATCGCTGTAATTTCACTGTCATGCTTTGACCTGTTGGTTTAACTCTCTGGGGCATTTTCACTAAACAGAATGTGTCTTATTTTCAAACCACCCACAGTCCTGTTTAACCAGGCCCACTGTGAGCTGAAATAGAACTCTGGCCCAGTAGAATTTAAGTCAGTATTGTTTTTTTAGTTGTTGTTGTTGTTGTTGTTTTCAGCATAACCGTGTTATTTTTTAGGGCTTTTTTATGCAGTGCACAATTATCACCCATGTAAAGATGTAAAGACAAGACAATACAGGCAGAACATAATTTTTCAGACACTGGTGAAGTTAGCAGTTTGTGAAATGTCATTTTAAGCTTTATCTGTATATATTTAGTAGTGCTGCGTGGGCAAAAATGAATTGCGATTAATCACTTTCAAAATAAAATTGTGTTTTGACATAATATATGTGTGTGTGTATTAAGTACGTAAGCAGTGCAATATGGTTGTGTATCAGCACTGGTGGGAGGCCGCAAGCTGAGTGCCTTAGTGTCCCACCAGTGACGATATACAGCCATATCGCACTGCTACTTGTGTGATATACATTTATACAATAGTTTGACGGCATAGTCATGTATATAAAAAATAAAATCAAACACGGAGAGTCTCAAAAATCCTTTTGTATGAGGAACTACTTTATTCTGCCATTCATTTACATCTGCAACTGACGGTCAGAACCATTGCTACTTCATTAAAGTCACTTTAGAGCTAGTATCTGAATGATTCTCTAGCGTAACATAGAAAGTGATGACAAAACAGGTTATTTTGCTCACATTTTAAGATTATAAGGCTGAACGGCATGAAAGGCCATCAGTCTACAAAGATTCCCCAGTATTTCTCTGTTGCAATTGGGAGATCACAATAATTCAATAAAAAGCCAAAGCGGAGCAAAACCTAGCAGGTTACTATGGTATACATACAGCACTACAACATACAAAAGAGATCAACTTAAAATGTTAGTTTAACATTACCCACTTTATAATGATTTGTTCAGCTGTAGAAAATGCTGTTTTTCTCCCCTCAGGACTTATTATGTGGTCTCTGCTGCCATCTTGTGGCACAGCCCTTTTTGGTCTGCTCAATGACAGGCTAATGGCCACCAATGCGCTGAATCTCAGTAATTATAAATATTTAAAATAGGCACTATCCTTATAAATAAACTGCATAGTTGCAACCTAAACAACTCCGTTTTCACCTAAAAAACCCCTCAAAAGTGCATTATTGTTGTCCAACAGCACTCAATTTTGTCAACTATAGTGAGATTATTCCTCTGTTGTCACTCTATGTGGGTGAGGCAAATACACAAGGGTGATTGGGCTGTAGTAGTGATGTTATTGCAGAATATCGATCGGCTATCAGCCAATCAGATTCGAGAACCAGACAGAACTGTATATATATTTGCACACACACATGCATACATAGAAACAAAACTATACAAAACAATTTTGTGACATTTAGATATAATTTGTATCATATATAGTGTACATATATTTATATCTAAATATAAATAAACATTTTCTCTAATATATTCATGCATGTGTGTATTTATATGAACATAATACATATACACAATACACACACTTAAATTATGTCAAAACAAAGTTTGTTTTCACTAATGTTTAGTATTACTTAATACGTGTCTATTTGGAACACTTGATTCTAATATCAGTCGCAAAATTCCAAGGTATGTTATTTCGAGATAACAATTGATGAATAACGCAGGCTCCTACGGGTACAGGAACATTCATCTGGTTTAGCTGGTGTCAGCTTTGCGTTTTTGATTATTTGGCTCAGAACAATGTTTTTCTTTGGTTCTTTGCCTTTGTGTTGTCTTTAAAATCCTTAAATGCACATCAATCCACTGAGTATCCCTTTATATTTTATTTCTTTATTTAAGTTGATGAACAACGTTATCTCTATTATTAACCTTTGACTCTATTATTATATGTCAGAAAAAGAAAAAATATTTTTAACCTGGCTTTATCCTGTATTCAGATTTCTCTTCTGGACATTTGTGCAAATTACTGGACGTTTAATTAAATAATGGATTATTTGCATATTTAAATAACATTTAAAAGTGTCTTATTTAAGTACTGGGATTCATCAGACTTTTTAGATTTTATTTAAATTTTTTAACCCTATTCACATTTTGCGCACATTTTGTGTAATGTTGTTCAAAATCGTATCATAGTTATTCCTAAATCCTGCTGTACATTTAGGAAAAACAAGAAGTACACATTTTTGAAGTACTAAAAAAAGAGCCACTAAAGACCCTGCCATGTCATCAGTGTTGAGATTGCGTGATAGAGTCTGCTGTCTATGGGTGGTTTTTATTGGCAGTATGGAAGATGTTTTGTCTCACTCTGTCCTTTAGCATTAGCTCACTTGTCACATAATGCCTCAGCTAAAACTAATCCCCCTTGTGCTAAAGCATATTAGTGTCACAGCTTAATTAGTTGTTCTCTTTTACTCCCTTTCTTACTCCTTCCCTTAAATCTATTCTTCACCTCCCTCTCCCGTTTTCCCCTAAACAAAACTATTCATCATGTGACAAAAAGAAAACATAGTTTGGTCTGGAAGCTTTTTAATGATTATGCAAAAACCTCTCTGCT
The DNA here is from genome assembly GCA_903798205.1 of Danio tinwini. Classification (NCBI taxonomy): domain Eukaryota; kingdom Metazoa; phylum Chordata; class Actinopteri; order Cypriniformes; family Danionidae; genus Danio; species Danio tinwini. Next base: position 14,530,437 of record CAIGQZ010035043.1, on the reverse strand, counting down.
GATTTCAGATGCAGTTGACATCATGCATGACAATATCCTGATGTGCCACATTCGATTGTGTACATACGCAATATTGGAACGCTACAGGGAAGACTTTTTGTATAGAACAGAGCTGTCGGATTCCAGAACAAAAAAAAAACTATTCATTTCCTCCTTATGGAAATTAATTTTTATCAAGAACTCATAAACATTTTATAGACCTGGGAGCTCTGAGGTTGTTAAAGGGATAGTTCACCTCAAAATAGTAATTTCTTCAGTCATTTGAATTGTTCCAAACCAGTTTGAGTGTTTTGTTTGTTTTCTGTTGAACACAAAAGAAGATGGTCCCACTTTATATTAAGTGTCGCTTATACCTGTGAACATGGTAACTGGATGTGTAAGTAGTATGTAACTACAGTGTATGTACACACTGGTACATAGTTACTTGTGTAATACTGGTGTAACTACACACGTAACAACACACTGAATAGTATGTGTAACTTCAAATGTGTAACAGGACATTGGTAACAACACTAAAAAAGTACCCATCTGTAACAAGAACTACATAAGTGCATATGTACCAACAATATACTTGCAGGTGTTTTCCCACTTCCACACCTGTTTGCATACCATGTACTGTACTTCTGAACACTGTATTATAATAAGAATGGCAGAACTAACACTGCATTAGAAGTTTTCACCTTGTGATACCAGTGTAATTACAGGGTAAATCATCAGGAACTGTCCACTCAATATAAAATGTAAAATGGTCACAAATTACTGTGTAACTGTTTAACAACAGCAAACTTCTGCCAAAAAGTATAAGTGTGTTCAGAAATATACAAATGCCTTATGTTTATATGCTGTTTTAAGGTAAACTGTAGAAACAGTAATCACATTAAAGTGGGTAGTTTACCAAAGATTGTGTTATTAATGTCCTGTTACACATTTGAACATTTACTATTGTGTGTTGTTACATGACTGTAGTTACACCATTATTACACAAGTAAATACTATGTACCAGTGTGTACATACACTGTAGTTACATACTACTTACACATCTAGTTACCGTGTAAGTTTACAGGTATAAGCGACACGAATAACAATTGCTATTGAAGTCAATGGTTACAGGTTTTACAACATTCTTCAAAATAGCTGGTTTGTGATGCATTGTGTGTATGCTTTACTAAAAAGATAGGTCATCAATCTACTTTTAAACTGAGAGAGTGTGTCTGAGCCTCGGACATTATAAGGAAGGCTGTTCCAGAGTTTTGGAACCATAAATGAGAAGGCTCTGCCTCCTTTAGTAGACTATTCTGGGTACTACCAGAAGCCATGAGTTTTGAGATCTTAAAGTACAGGTTGGATTGTAGCGAGACAGACGGTTGGATTGATAAACAGGAGCGAGATTGTTTAAAGCTTTATAGGTAAGAAGCATTATTGTATAATCAATACAGAACTTAACAGGCAGCCGGTGCGAGGAGGATAAAATTGGCGTGATATGGTTATATTTTCTTGACCTGGTAAAAACTCTGGCAGCTTCACTAACTGAAGTATATTAATAGAGGATGCAAAAAAATCTTTTTTTATAAAGATCTCTTTTATAGACCTGTGAACTCTGAGGTTGTTAAAGGGATACTTCACCTCAGAATTGTCATTTCTTCAGTCATTTGAATTGTTCCAAACCAGTTTGAGTGTTTAGTTTGTTTTCTGTTGAACACAAAAGAAGATATTATGAAGAATGCTGGAAACCCGATACCATTTGCATCCATAGCACAAATAACAAATGCTATTGAAGTCAATGGTTACAGGTTTTCAACATTCTTCAAAATAGCTGGTTTGTGATGCATTGTGTGTATGCTTTACTAAAAAGATAGATCATCAATATACTTTTGAACTGAGAGAGTGTGTCTGAGCCTCGGACATTATAAGGAAGGCTGTTCCAGAGTTTTGGAACCATAAATGAGAAGGCTCTGCCTCCTTTAGTAGACTATTCTGGGTACTACCAGAAGCCATGAGTTTTGAGATCTTAAAGTACAGGTTGGATTGTAGCGAGACAGACGGTTGGATTGATAAACAGGAGCGATATTGTTTAAATCTTTATAGGTAAGAAGCATTATTGTATAATCAATACAGAACTTAACAGGCAGCCGGTGCGAGGAGGATAAAATTGGCGTGATATGGTCATATTTTCTTGACCTAGTAAAAACTCTGGCAGCTTCACTAAGTGAAGTATATTAATAGAGGATGCAAAAAATCTTTTTTTATAAAGATCTCTTTTATAGACCTGTGAACTTTGAGGTTTTTAAAGGGATAGTTCACCTCAAAATTGTCATTTCTTCAGTCATTTGAATTGTTCCAAACCAGTTTGAGTGTTTAGTTTGTTTTCTGTTGAACACAAAAAAAGATATTATGAAGAATACTGGAAACCCGATACCATTTGCATCCATAGCACGAATAACAAATGCTATTGAAGTCAATGGTTACAGGTTTTCAACATTCTTCAAAATAGCTGGTTTGCGATGCATTGTGTGTATGCTTTACTAAAAAGATAGATCATCAATATACTTTTGAACTGAGAGAGTGTGTCTGAGCCTCAGACATTATGAGGGAGGCTGTTCCAGAGTTTTGGAACCATAAATGAGAAGGCTCAACCTCCTTTAGTAGACTATTCTGGGTACTACCAGAAGTCATGAGTTTTGAGATCTTAAAGCGAGACAGATTGTTGGATTGATAAACAGGAGTGAGATTGTTTAAAGCTTTATCGGTAAGAAGCAATATTTTATAATCAATACAGAACTTAACAGGCAGCCAGTGTAAGGAAGATAAAGTCAGGGTGATATGGGCCCAATCCCAATTCTATTTTTGTACCCCTACCCCTTCCCCTTCCCCTTGGCCCTTACAAACCAAGGGTTAAGGGGAAGGGCTTCAAAACGTACCCCTAAGAATTGGGACAGCACTTCAACACCTGCACACATCATCATATGTCATCGCGATCTCATGCTTCATATGAGATCAGACGATGATGACTGCTGCAGTTATTCTAGTTGTGTTATTTTTTTGGTATTTATCTTCAGGAAATCACTGAAGGCATATATTATATTATAACGATCTATTGTGGCAATAAGATTGTAACTGTACTGTGTATTTGCACAGTGGCCATATTTATCTATGTAAACACACGAAAACAACATTAACATTATAGCAGACACTTTAAAAAGCTCATTCTCAGCCACTAGACTGCTCTGACAGGGTATTCGAGTGTCATCGAGTGTCAGAATGTTGTGGGACTGCTGTACAGGAGTTATGATTGAGCCCTACCCCTTCAGTGAACACGCAAAACGAGGGGTAGGGGTAAGGGAAAGGGCTGAAGCCGCGGTCACACTGGGCTTTTCTCCCCATAGACTTCCATTCATACGCACGCGAATGCGTCAGACCGGAAACACAGGGTCATGCGTCAGAGTTTCGCAGGTTGCTGCGGTGCAAAATTCAAGCTTGGTGAACTCTGACCCACGAAATTGCATCACTTGACTGCGTGAGACCAATTCAGGATCAAAACATGACCTCTCTGAACAGAAATTTAAAACATGGAGCAATCGCTAGCTTTTTTTAAATGTCTATTCATCTTGTTTAATACTGCCCCTTTTCGCAGCGCCGTACGACAGAATTTCGCAAGCTCAAACTCTAGTGTGACTTCGGCTTAAGGGGTAGAATTGTGATTGGGCCATGGTCATATTTTCTTGACCTGGTAAGAGCGCTGGCAGCTGCATTTTTTTTTTTTTTTACTAACTGAAGTTTATTAATAGAGGATGATTTTTTTATTCAAGAACTCATTAACCTTATATAGACCTGTGAGCTCTCAGGTTGTTAAAGGGATAGTTTACCCAAAAATGTAATTTTTGCAGTCATTTACAGTACTTACCTTGACTTATTCTAAACCAGTTTGTGTGTTTAGTTTGTTTTCTATTGAAAACAAAAAAATATATATTTATTTTAAATATTGCTGGAAACCTGACCATTGGCATCCATAGCAGGAATAACAAATACTATGAAAATCAGTGGTTAAAGGTTTCCAATAATCTTCAAAATAGCAATAATCTTCAAAATTACTTTTGCTGCTTGTTCAAACTCACATGAGTTGAATTAACACAATTCTTAAGGTTTTTTTGGGGACAACTGATCTCTTTTACGTTCAATTAAAATGGTAAAAACTATTAATTTAACTTAATTAATTGTGTTGGGACAAAATGAAGCAATTGTGTGGAACACAGCATTTTTCTTACAGTGAACAAAGCAAAAAAACTAATCTAACTGGCTTGGAACAAGTCAAGCATGAGTAAATAATCACAGAATTTTCTTATTTGGGTGAAATCTGTTTTGATAGATTAAATTTATATCAATTTTTATAATGGATTTAGTTCAGGAAGAAAAAAAACACATTAACCTTAATAATGTAATTATGTATAAAACTACTCCCTTACATAAAACAAAAAAGCTAATCATGTGCAATCACAATAATATTCTATATGAAATAGGTGAAACATAAATTAAACACAATTGAAACTGATGGTTTTGGTGCATTTTCATGTTAAAAAGTGGTTGATCCCTTTGGGTTTAACATGATGTTATAAAATCCATCCATTTTTTTTGTGTTCTATGTACTGTAAGTTACACATATTTCATCTAGGATTTTAACATGTTATTGCATAAAGTATGTGAAGAGCTTACAAGAGTAGTTTTTGTTGCATTTAGGTTTCCTATTGCATTTTCTTCAATGGTTTAATGAATATTTACTGCATTATTCGTAGGTGTCGTGTGTTATTATGCGGTTTTATAATTGCAGTGGGTGAGCTTGGATTTCTGGAGTGTCTTCATTGTACAAGAATTCTTACAACCTTCGCCCCATTCCCTAAGCATCTCAGATCAACTCCAAAAGCACTTAGTAGAATTAAAACCATTAGCACGATTTATATCAAACATCTACCATCAAGTTAGTCATCCATCTTTCTTCCCACCCCCTGCTATTTCCCCCCACATTTGTTTCATCTTACTTTCAGAAGACATTTGCCGGGAATTTAATTGAGGCTATAGCTTCAGGCCAAGAATAATTATTAGACGGAATACATCTGAATATGGGGCCGAGTCATTGACTTATTAAAATATGCATGATGGACACGGCCCTTGTTTGAGCAAATAAATAAAGCGATTGAGTGACCGGAGGGCCGGTATTTCTGTGGTGTGTAGAGAATGAGATGTTTTTAGCATTCCGCATTGCTCAATCACATGGCCTCCTTCACAACATTCAGAGGTTTGATGGGGTAGACATGTTCTCATTTGTGCATTGGTGACCAGATAAAAGAAAGGACAGATGAAGAAAAAAAGCTGGAAAAAGAATGATATTAACAGAGACCCAGCATCTGAACAGAAAGTGCTCATTAAAATTAAAGCTCATTAAAACTAATTGGCAATTTAGGAATACCATCTATCCACCTTCATATTCATTGGCTGGCCATGCACATCTGTCTCTGGTCAGCGCCTGACCAATACTACATAACCGTGACTATGGAAAAACCTAAAATAAATGGTTGTATATTATTGCTATTTTTAAGTTTTTTATTTTTGACAGCAACTGTTGAGTGACATGAACTCAAGCGCAAGTTTATCTGCATGAATTCAAGCTTAAACATAACAATCGGTGTTGGGTGTAACCAGTGGTGTAAAGTAACAAATTACAAATACTCAAATTACTGTAAATAAGTAGTTGTTTTCAGAGTCTTAATTTATTAAGTAATTTTAAAATACTTTTACTTTCCCTTAAGTACATTTTTAGTGCAGTATCTGTATTTTTACACCACTACTTTCCTTCAACTTGCAGTCACTACTTTATTTTTTTGCTGTTTACGGGGATTAGACAATTAGTCCTTTGATTCCTGTCCAATCAAAATGCACATTGAAAGTAAATTACATCATAATGAACTACCTCAAGACATGGGCGATTTATAAATGCAGCAAGGTGTTTGGAAGCGTTAAAAGTGTCCAAGAAGATTTCCCAAATCGTTACATGCAATAACCCAGAGACTATATATACTGCATGACACTGATGAGAAGATGACGGATGTTTACGTTTGATGACTGAAATGTCCTTAAACAATAACAAAATGCACTACAAAATGTTATGTTTACACACACAACCACAAATTACTTGTAAACCCATCAGGTTTTTACATCACAATACTCACTACTCTTGAGTACTTTTAAAAGAGCTACTTTTTACTCATACTATGAGTAATATTTACAACAGATACTTTTACTCGACTTGCACTACATTTTGGGGCAAGTAATGGTACTTTTATTTGAGTATGATGTTTCAGTACTCTTTCCACCACTGGGTGTAACGCATTACAAGTAATGCGAGTTACGTAATAATATTACTTTTCCAAGTAATGAGTAAAGTAACGCATTGCTTTGAAAAATAAAGTTATAATATTTTAGTTAATTTTTAGAAAATATAATGCAAGTTACGTTATAGTTTAATTCAATTTTAAAAAATAAATTGCTGAATTAAAATTAAAGTAATCACAATGAATTCATTATTTTGAATGTATCGAAGAAGAAAAAAAGGGGCCTGTCTCAGACAGTGATTTTACTCTTTGAGATTTGAAGTTCTCAAATAATATTATCCTAAAATGTATATTTTATGTTTTTTAAAGGTAAATGTAGATGTAGGTACAGTGCATTGTTTATTACAGAGCTCCTCTATTAAAAAAAGTAAGAAACAACAACAACATTAATAATACTTTGAGGAGGTGGAAGTTATAAGATCAGCCTTGAAGTGTATAGTGGGTGTCAGTTGCTTTGTTAAGCATTAAAAAAGTATGATGTGCAGGATGGTTCAGTCCAGTGAAATGTCCAGGCTGGTACAGTTGCAATCAGATTTGTAAACCCCCCTTGGAAATTTGTTTTCTTTTTTAATTATTTTCCAAATGATGTTTAACAGAGCAAGGGAATTTTCACAGTATGTGTGCTAATATATTTCCTTCTGGAGAAAGTCTTATTTGTTTTATTTCGGCTAGAATAAAAGCAGTTTTTAATTAGTTTTTAAAAATCAATCAATCAATATTATTAGCGTCTAAAAGCTATATATTTTTTTTTCGATAATCTACAGAACAAACCATTGTTATACAATACCTTGCCTAATAACCCTAACCTGCCTAGTTAACCTAATTAACCAAGTTAAGTCTTTAAATGTCACTGTAAGCTGTATAGAAGTGTCTTGAAAAATATCTAGTAAAATATTATTTACTGTCATCATGGCAAAGATAAAATAAATCAGTGATTAGAAATGAGTTATTAAAACTATTATGTTTAGAAATGTGTTGAATAATTAATCATTCTAATAATTAATAATTATTTAGGGGGTTAACAATTCTGACTTCAACTGTAAGTATATGTTAGTATGAAGTTTTTTTTTTTTGTTGTATCCTTTAAAATTGTATTCAAATAAATAATATTATTTAATCTGGTGTTGGACCGGCCAGGGGAAGATCTATAGTGAAACCAGGACCCACTTCACACACACCTCTATCTCTAAGAAAGTGAGGTCGAGAGAGAGAATAAATAAAAAATAAATAAATAAATAAATAAATAAATAAATAAATAAATAAATAAATAAATAAATAAATAAATAAATAAATAAATAAATAAATAAATAAATAAATA
>CAIGQZ010035043.1:14483744-14508540 GCA_903798205.1 Danio tinwini | reverse complement strand
ATTTATTTATTTATTTATTTATTTATTTATTTATTTATTTATTTATAAGAAAATACAGTTCTAAGTAGAACTGTTACGTACAGTATAAAAAAACCTTTAAAGAACCATAATTTGTCTTCATCCTTTTTCTAGAGAGAATACGTAGCAAATCATTAAATAGGCAATTATGTAGGTGAAGCGAAAAATGCAATAAATTAAGATAATTATTTGTTCTTGCAAAAATATATAAAAAAATGTCTCTTTCAAATGTCTCTGAGGCCCAATTACAAACATTGAAGACTGTATTATAAGGTTCCCTTTTATATGAACTATAACTGTAAATTTACAACTAGCTAACTTGAAGACAATTTTGAGATCATAAATATAATTGAGAAGTCGTTTTGCCCATTCACATCTGAAGGCTAAGCTGTCATTAGGAGCTCAATACTGACAGTTAATAAAGACTCTGGGGGTCTCATTTGAGCCCACATTCTGATAAACTAGATCAATCCCACAAATATATGCTGCTAAGACTGTGAAATAAGTTTCAATCTCAGTAATCAAAAAGATCTTTTATTACAGAAATGCATCTTGACATTAATGCATATTACAATTTCACTGGCAGTCCTATGATCTGGTTGTACAGACTGCTTTCTCCCCATTGTATAATTTTCTGTCATTTCATATTCCATTTTGTTCAAAGCACGCAGAAATTTTTTTGCAGATGTCTCTTTGTGGTAAATGGGAGATCAAAGTCTCCAGTAGATTCTTATATTACGTAGGCGCACAACTCACGTGTGCCTTGAGATATGTGGACGTGTACTTATGTGTATGTATGCATTTATGCCAATAAATGACTATGTGCATTGAAAAATGACAAATCTTGTGCCTTCTTCATGATCATTTCCCTATATTAATTTCCATTACTCTCGCTCTGAGCATCTCTTCATTAATTTGAAGAGAAAAACAGCGTAAAATGAGAACATTGTGATGACTTCTTGCTCACCCCAATAATACGAGCCCTCAGGCCCAGGAACAGTGGTGTGAATACAACTCAAATCTGCAGATTGCATTACCATCAAAGAATGCGATGACCTTTGTGGCAAAGTTTAAAACCCAATTTATTCCCTGCGCTATTCTAGCCATCCACTTTAGAAAGTGTAGCGTCTTTTCACATCGTTGTTTCACATCGTCGTTTCAGATTTGTTTGTTCAGAAATCCTTTGAAGACACAGAGGCCTCACGTTTAAGGTTAAAACAAATATAAAGAAGAGTTGTTGCATGATGAGCAGTAGCTCTGACAGGGTCTGGAACTAACAAGACTAGATCGTGACTGCAGTCCCCAGGAGGAGCTGCTGGTCTCTGGGGTAGAGCTGAGAAATGGAGCCCTGGAGTCGTGGTGAGCGAGCTGGACTCTTTGAAGCTGGATTAGCTCAGGTGAATCAAAGGCAAATGTGCCTCACTTCTGCCCACTTGAGCTCTAGTCGCTGGTAATTCATCTTCCTGTTTTTGACATTTGGCACTCCAAAAGTTTGGGTCAGGAGGGGAAAAGGCAGACGGTTTTCTGTACAGATGTCTTGGTGTGTGTTAAAGTGTACAGCAGAACGGCCTTTTCATCATTTGTTCTCTCTCCTCTCAGTTGTCATACTGCAGTGGCATTCTCTGTTTGCAGGGGGCAAAAAATATTGTCAATTATATTTAATTTTTTCATACACTTTCCTTCATTTGTTAGTGTGTTGGTTGATCAGTTTGGCAGTTCATACATTGCTGTAAATCCTACAAAGTGTTATAGCAAGAAACATTTTTTGTTGTTCTTAAATATACATACACACACACACACACACACACACACACACACACACACACACATACACACACACACACACACACACACACACACTGGCCACTTTATTAGGTACATCTTGTTGGAACCCATTTTACCTTCAGAACAGCCTAAATCCTTTGTGGCATAGATTCAACAAGGTACTGGTAATATTCCTCAGAGATTGTAGTCCATATTGACATGATAGCATCACACAGTTACTGCAGATTTGTCGGCTTCACATCCATGATGCCAATCTCCTCTTCCACTACATCACAAAGGTGCTCAATTGGATTGAGATCTGGTGACTGTGTAGGCCATTTGAGTACAGTGAACTTGCTGTCAGGTTCAAGAAACCAGTCTGAGATGATTCCCGCTTTATGACATGTTGCGTTATCCTGCTGGAAGTAGCCGCTAGAAGATGGGTACACTGTGGTCATAAAGAGATGGACATGGTCAGCAGCAATAACTAGGTAGGCTGTGGCGTTGACACAATGCTCAATTGGTACTAATGGACCCAAAGTGTGCTAAGAAAATATCTTCCACACCATTACACCACCAGCAGCAGCCTGAACCGTTGGTACAAGGCAGGATGGAGCCATACTTTCATGTTGTTAATGCCAAATTCTGACCCTACCATCCAAATGTCACATCAGAAATCAATACTCAGACCAGGCAACATTTGTTAAATCTTCTATTGTGCAATTTTGGTCAGCCTGTGTGAATTGTAGCCTCAGTTTCCTGTTCTTAGCTGACAGGAGTGGCACCTGGTGTGGTCTTCTGTTGCTGTAGCCCATCCGCCTCAATGTTGGACGTGTTGTGCATTCAGAGATGCTCTTCTGCATACATCGGTTGTAATAGGTGGTTATTTAAGTAACTGTTGCCTTTCCATCAGCTCAAAACAGTCTGGCCATTCTCCTCTAACATCTGGTGTCAACGAGGCATTTGCGCCCAGTCACTGGATATTTTCTCATTTTCAAACTATTGTCTGTAAACCATAGAGATCAGAGTAAACCACATAAATCCCAGTAGATCAGCAGTTTCTGAAATACTCAGAATACCAACAACCATGCCACATTCAAAGTCACTTACATTACCTTTCTTTCCCATACTGATGCTTGGTTTGAGCTGTAGCAGATTGTCTTGACCATGTCTGCATGCCTAAATGCATTGATTTGCTGCCATGTAATTAGCTGATTCGAAATGTGCATTAACAAGCAGTTGGAAAGGTGTACCTAATAAAGTGGCCACTGAGTGTCTATACATCATGTGTCAAAACAAAATTTCAATATACCGTGTTGCTGTTTATTACACTGCAATGCTATTTTTAAGGTCAGATCAGATCAGATGATCCATGTGACAACAAGTCACAATTATTGTTCATGCTTGGAAATTGTTCATATAATTATTTTCATTAATTGATCATCATTCCTGTTGTGTAGATTATAACCGCTACTATGGCAACCTGAATGTAGGATGCGTAGGAATGAGAGCGAACAACCAGTACAGTGACCAATGACAAGCAGCAGCAGAATCATTGTAATTGAGGTATGTGCTCTTTTATACTTTTCTACAGTGCACGAACACACCAAAATGTAAAAATCCACACACTTTCTTCTGATTGACTGTGATCATCCTGCATTTCTGGTTTTAGCATGATTTTATTCTTAATAGGATTAATTAGTTGCTGGGATCTAATCACATTGTGCATATCAGGTTACCAAACCAACGGAAATATATTTCCATTATTGTTTCCATTACAATTGTAACGGAAAGACTCTGGAATCTAACAGTGTAGCACTGTGAAAACTGCAATTGATATAACAATATTGACCCTGATAACACATGGCATAGCCTGATAACCACAAGCCTCATGGGAATTATCTATAATTGTTGATGCAACCATGTTCAGTACGTCAACATAATCACGACTTGAGGGGCATGTTCTGTTTTACAGTGCTTTGCGTTTGAATGTAGTCAGAATCCGGGCCCCAGGGAATGACAGTCACTTGATAATGCATTTTTGTCTAGAGCGGGACATTTTTTTTATACACATGTTAAAAGCATCTTAGACGTTCACAAACTCTGATGGATTGGTAATAGAACGAAAAGGTGCAATGGTTCTTCATGGTTCTCATTAGCCGGCGTAGGTTGTGTTCTCACCTCCAGTGGAAGGTGGTGAATTTTCATTAGATGAGATCACAGATGAAGAGGCTCTCGAATGCATAGTTCATTTACACTGGCATCAGACATTAGTCTCTAATGGAGTCCTGCGGTGTCAGGCAGTTTGCACACCCACAGACGCATATATATGCACACACAGTAAGCCTACGAAAATGCATAAACACATCAAGTTATATGCTATGCAACATTTTGAACATCTAATATGAGGGCCCTAATATTGAGGGCATATTAAGCAATACAAGCCACTCTAAGTACTGTAACACGTTTCAGCACCATGGACAGCTTCTTCCATAGTAAACACTGCAATACCCAGACTTCAAGCTGATGCCTCCTTAAAGGCACAATGAAATCTAAATGTACTCTTCTTATTTTAGGTGTATCTAGCAGTGCTTGTTATGAATAATAAATATGTGCACTTCATTATTTTGTAACAAAGAATTTGCCCTCGAAATCTTAATCAAACATCATAACCATCTCTTGCCCCTCAAAATGATTTTTCTTCACTTCTGGTCACATGGAATGCCTTTAGGGATGGGCTATCAGGGTGTGACTTATTTAACATAGGCGCATTCTGAAAATGTAGCCCTATATACATTTCTGGAGATCACAAATTATGTAGCCAGAGGTATGTATAACAAACGCTCTGGGGCGGTATGACGGCATTTCTTTTTGCGCTACTAATCGAACGCTTACCTCCATGTGGACAGCTTTTCTGCTGTTACCAGTTTGTCTATGTCGGATTTGAGAGGCAGAGTGGAGTTGACCATGACGACGAGGTTCTAGACCAGTAAAAAACAGTTCCAGAAAGCCGGTAGGACAAAAACAAAAGCCAAAAATGAAAACAAATAAGTAAATAACAGGGCTTTTCTTTTTCTAGATTTCATTTCAAAACACTGTCGGTTGGGTTTAGGGAAATGAATAGGCACAGGCCTGTGTTTAACTTATTTCTAATCTGCCTTCACCCATTCGTCAATCTTCTTTCATTTTGTTAAAAACATCCAATTTCCAACAATCCAATTGATTCCCAAAGGGCGATATCATGCAGTACTTTTATTTTTCATTTATTTATTTTTTTCAAATTTCAGGACAGTTTGTACTTCACAATAAAGGACAAATTGACAATCTTAACTTCCTTTTCATGGCAACTTTAACCAAATGTTTCATCTTAGCTTCTATAGATTTATAGATTAGTATGTTGTAAAATTTTGAGATTTTGGTATAATTTCGGCACTAGCATTATACAACTGCAGATTTGTTGGCTACCCATCTATTACACTCAAACTTCTGTTCCAGCACATCCCAGTGGGCTCCACTTGATTGAGTTCTGGTGACTGTGGAGGCAGTTTGAGTGTAGTGAGCTCATTGTCATGTTTAAGAAACCAATTTGAGGTGGTTTGAGCTTTGTGACATAGCACATGATGGGAATACTGTGATTATTAAGGAGTTGATATGGTCAGCAACAATAGTTGGGAAGGTTGTGGCATTTAAATGATGAAGAAAATATTCCCCACATCATTATACCACCACCAGTAGTCTAAACCACAGGTGACTTGTGACCGCCACTATCATCAGAGATGGTTATAAATATACGAACATTGTGTGCAGCAGTGCGCACACACACACACATCAATATGCCTGCAAAAAAGAGCATATTGACAACACAAAAAAACAACATTTTAACAACCGTATCATTTTCATAGTAGTTTATTCCCTCAATTAAATATTAACCTGACGGTTTGATGTGCTACATTTTCAGAGATGCTGTTTTGCAGATCTCGTTGGTAACAAGTCACTATCTTGACTTAAAGGGCCCTATCATACACCCGGCCCAATAAGGCGCAAGATGTGTTTGGTGTGATTTATTCCTATTTTCAGACCAGCACAACCCTAATTTTCACATTTTTTTAAAAAGTTTTTTAAATAGAAAATCCATTTACGCCACTTTGTAGACTCTTTGTGTGCCAGTCTAGAAAGGAGTTGTGTTAAGGTGCATTGTTGACGTGTTATTGTTTTGAGGAACTGAAATAGACCACGCATTGACCAGCTAAAAGCTGGTCTAAAGTCCAGTGCAGAGTGTGTTAGTTATACACCTATGCAGGTCCAAAATGTTACACAATGTTACAAAATGTTACAATGTTAAAAAAGTTATTATTTTCTACATACTATAAATATAAAAATCACTGCCTCCATGTCTTCTTCACCTCAGTGGGCTTTTTCAGTTTATTTGTGGCGATTTGCAATTGTAAAATGTTGTTGTTACTATTATTATTAGCAGTATTATTTATTATATGCATATTTATATTTGTTTTAATAAAAACAAGTTTAGATTTTGTCATCTGTCGGGTTTTGGAGATGTACACTTCATTATAGGGGCATAAGAATAGGACGTGTGTTTGTATAACCTATAACTTAATTTTTTGACCACACTTCATATTGTTAATTTATTCATTTGCTGGAAATTAGAACTGAATTTAGAAATAGTTTTGAAACAAATATTTGACTGAAAACTGCAACTGAAAATAATGTTGAATAAATATGTAGGCTAATGGATGTCTTCAGTGGAGTGCATACAACACAATTTCCATATCCACAAAAGTAAAGAAGTAAAAAGTAAAAGTTAAGAGGTTGAATGGAGGAGGCTCGTTCTATATTCTCCCACTGCAGATGGTCTGTTTAACTGTTTTCTCACTAGTGAAGCATTTAGTTTTTCCACTTACAAAGTCCACCATGTAAATAGCAAATGCACCATGGCGTGACACAACTGACTCTTAAAGGGAATGGGAATGGGGACTCTGATTGGTTTAATACACATTATGCTCAAAACACACCCATAACTAATTAAGACAATAAGCACAACCCTGTTAGACCATGCGCCATGGTACAAATCATATTTTTCCATCATTAAAATAGCAAAAGTAGATTCGGACATGCCCTTAATGGTTTTGCACCATGCACTTTAGACTTTGTACCTAGATTGTTAAAATAGAGCTCAAAAAGTTTATCCCAAAATAATAATAATAATAATAATGATTATATATATATATATGTTATGTTATATATGTTGAACATGGTTGAAAACCTGTGACCATTGATATCCATAGTAGCAAAGACAAATACTATGAATATGAAGACAAAGACGTCATTTCCAACATTCTTTAATATGTCTTCATTTGTGGAGCCAAAAAAAAAACAAGCAAACAAAAAAAGACTCAAACTGCTTTGGAGCATGTCAAGAGTTGTAAATGACAGAATTGTCATCTTTGAGTGAGCAAACTTATTAACGTTCCCTTTCTATCTATCTCGAACTAGTCTGATTATTCTCTTCTGATCTCTGGCATCAACCAGGCCTTTTTGAGTACTTACATTTACATTATTCACTTGATGTTCTCTTTAAATCTTAGAGATGATTGTGCATGAAAAACATAGTAGACCAGCCTTTTTGACACTAACCAACATTCCACTTTCAAAGTCACTAGAATCATCTTTCTTACCCATTCTGATGGTCAATTTGAGCTTTACCACAATGTCTTGACAACAAAATGCATGTACAGTATGCATGAGTTGCTGCTATTTGATTGGGTAATTAGTGCTAGTTAGGTATTTGCTTTAACAAATAGTTGAATAGATGTATCTAATAAAGCAGCCTGTGAATGTACATGTACCAGTGAAATATAAAGCAATATTTTGACTGCACGTATGTGAGTTGTTTACAGCCCTTTTTGTTAATTTGACACCGAATGAATATCAGATGGAGCTATTTTCTGAAGTTCTGTTTACATTATGGCTTTGCGTAATGGCAAAGCAATTATAATGTGTAATTACTCAGCAATAGTTTCCTGTATTGTGAAAGTTTGCTCGCCCATTACCTTTTTACTGAACCATTCAGAATTGGTTTGATTTTCAATTTCAGATTGATTGCATTTCTCACGCAGCAAATTGTACTCTGCCATTATCCTAATAATGGCTAATTGCATTTTAAATATGCGATAGATTATAAATTCATATAATGAGGTCTGGCAGTTCATTTGCGTCATAAATCTTTGTCAAGGTAATTTGTGTATGTAATAATACTTGAGCTTGTGGGCTACTAAATTAATTAAAATCGATTGGGCCAAAAACATAAATCAAGCTAATATATTTTCTAATTACAGGTTGTCACCTTTTGTGTTTCAGGTAGCTATTTGTCAAGTGGTTGTTAAAGTGGTGTGTGAGTGCACGTGTGTGTGTGTGTGTGTGTGTGGGTGTGGGTGTGTGTGTGTGTGTGTGTGTGTGTGTGTGTGTGTGTGTGTGTGTGTGTGTGTGTGTGTGTGTGTTCATATACTCAACAGGCTTTGAAAATTAATCAAAGGTAGCAACGTTCCCGCACTGTGCAGGCCGATTAGTGCTTCGAGTGTGTAAGCGTGCACAAACAGACACACCGTAGACCTGTAAACAAATGGATATGACTATAAATTGATTTCCTACTGTTAATTGGTTCAAAATATAACAGGCCTGAGATGCACTTCCTCTAAAGATTGCAAGATCACTCATCCATTTACACTTCGGGCTGCTCCACTGACCTGCTGTAATGTACAGGATGTGCGTTCGTCTGAGAGCACTAGGACTCGTTTGCTCCACCTAATCTGATTTGTGTAGCAGGATTGATTACAATGTAATGTCTGTTTCTCTGGGTTAATGTTTTAATGTAGCCAGCTCTTTGACTGCCTCAGTTTCAGACAGACACTAGGGTATCGATTTATGCCTTTTCTTGTCTAATTACTGGGGCGGAGAGCTGTACGACAGGCTGTTGGGAAACCTTACCGAACTGCACTCAGCCGAGCTTGAAAATTACATCCATAAATGCAACTCTTTTCACTCAATTGTTTTCAGAGCACAAGCCGTGATGGCTTTGCAATAATGAGGTTATGGGCTTTAGCAACTCTGGGAGAAATTAAGAGCGATTTGTCTTTGGAAGGTTTCAACCTCTAATTGAGCTACGGAGACTTCAGAATGATTATGCAAGAACGACTGTAACATCATCGCTGCGTCTCCTTCCGTGATAATGCAAACGGAATTAGGATTCGCTCTTTACCTTTTCTTGCCCTGTAATAGCAGGAGATGGCAAGGTTTCAAATGAAGAGTTTATGTTTAGCAAGCGGAAGCCGAGGTACTGTATGAGAGATACTGTTTCCCAATATTGATCTTTCGTGCTCTTATTCCAAACGGACCTGAGGGATCAAAATACAAAGTCCTTAACGTCATTAAACGACAGTGGGATTGCATAGGTCAAGCCTGTGTCTGTGTGTCTGTGTGTATGTGTGTGCCTATATCAAGGCGGATAATCCTCCATAAAGTACCTATCCAAACTTCAGATTGCCCTTCACATCTGACGGCTTCTGTTCTGTTCAGCAACTGTGTAGAAGAAAAAGTGACATAAGAGAGAACAAGTAAGAGGAAATGGAGAGAGAGAACTGGAAAAGAGAGAAACTCACCATAGAGAGAGAGAGAGAGAGAGAGAGAGAGGGGGGAACTAGAGAGTAACTCCCTGTCTGCAGTGCCATCTAGTGGCTATATAAATATCCAAAAGTGCACCATAGAGAAGGCTCTCTTGCTTTTCTTTACTCCAGCTGCATTGTTGAGGCTTGTTGTGCAACTTGTCGAACTTCTGCTCATTTTCTAGCCAATTTCCCCAATGCCATTCTGGGGACGGATAGGGCAAATCACAACAGACATGAAAGCCTCCCTTGTTGCCATCCCCATCCTTCTTCTCCGCAGGATTCCTGTGATTTCATCATCTACATGTTTCCACCAACCCTCCCGCATTCGGATTATGCCTCTTCCCATCGGGGGACACCCGGGAACTGAGAACACGCGTTGGGAGATAAAGGAGGAAATAGAGCGAGAACAGACAAGAGAGGCATGATTGCCTTGGGAACAACAGGAAAAAGCAGACGGTGGCATGGTGAGGAGGTGATAGTGTCCGATGGCCTCTTGGTTCTCCTCAGATGCTGATAGACCCAGGAGCCGGTGGCAAGGCGTATGCGTGATGCGTGTCCCCTGGCATTGTCTCACGGTGGCCCTCTCTCGCTCTCGCTTTGGCAGCACCCAGAATCCTCCAGGATTAATCACACCCTGGTTGCATGGCATCTGTCGCCCCCAGCTTGGCCAACTGCACAGCATGACATGATTAAACGTCCCCAGGCATGGAGCTCGAGCGGCGGAGAGCGACTCTCCAGTCCAAGCAGCCTCAGATCACTCACTCAGAGCTGGGATGGAGATGCTATACGCCTACCAGCTCCCTGATATCCAACTTAAAAAGGAATGAGAGCGAGATCAAATCAGTGCACTGAATTTAGTGTTTGAACAACATACGATTGCGTTTCTGTTCACGCTTTGTATCTTTTTTTACTTCATTATTTGGACTTTGTTCTTTGGTTTTTCCCTCTTGTCTTTGTCTTGTTTTAATGAAGTCTTCCAATGGAACGTAGATGCCTATTTTGACCGTAGCACTTTTGATTCAGCTAAATAAAGAAGTATACAATATTTGTGCTCTTTTATGGCTGACTTTCAGTCTGAGATTCAGAAAGAGAATCAAAGCTGAACGACAGAGCAAGATTATCTAACATCTTCTTGACCTTGGGTTGAAAAGAGTGGGTTTTTTTCCCCGCTTGATCTGGTCAGATATCTAAATGATGCAATTGTTTTGAATGCAACAGCTTCAGTAAACTGACAGTTTGATATGCTGTGTGTTCAGAGATGATGCTCTTTTGCAGACCTCATTGGAGACCTCAAGTCTTTGTCAAGTGATAGTACATCCAATATTTTGAAGAATATTTAAAACCTATAATCGTTGATATCCATAGTAGATAGTATTGTAAGTAGAATGACTGAAAGCACTGTGCCACCAATAGGAAAACTCCTTCATTCTCCTGCTTTATGGGTGCAAAACCAGAGCAGATATTAATAATTCAGCAAGTTTAAGTTCAGTTAAAATATGCATTCTAATTGGGCCTAAGTGTAGGCACTCGATACTAAGTAGGTCTGCTGCCATTTTTCCCCCCTACCCTGACATATTTGATAAACTTGATCCAGTTTTATCATGTTGAAAAATATATCTTTTACTGGTGATAAAAAAATATCTGGCATTAACAATCTCAAGTGTTATTTGTTTAATGACACATTTAATTTGTGCATGATGCCAAAGGAAAAACATTAAATTAATTGGTAAACTAAGATGGTTATGAGTAATTCAAAGGTGCCTACAGTATGTTTTTTTTCTTTTTTTTGCTGCTGCTACTCAGCTTTAGTGCATATGCAATGTGTGTGTGCGTGTGTGTGTTTTCAATATTTTTCATATGAAATGCAAGTCAGTGAACTGTATTTTGGACTAAATTTTGAGCTTTAGATTTAGTAAAAAATAATAAATTCAAAATAAATTCAAAGTCTCTTAAGTGTATCAGTACTGCATTTTTTAATTAACTATTATCACACCTTCTATTTTCCCACATTTTAAATGTTTGTTTTATTGCTTTTTAGAATGGCAATCCTTCTGAAATCATTCTAATATGCTGATTTTCTACTCCATAAACTTCTTATTAGAATTATCTGTTCCAAAAAAATATATAAAATTAACATAGGATCATTCTAAAAAACGTAGCCCTATGTTTCTGGAGGTCGCAAATTATGTAACACTCGGGTTACTAAGGTAACCCTCGTTCCACGAGAAGGGGGGACGGAAATGCTATGTGGAAAAACTTCCACTATGGGGGATTTCATTCAGAAAGCCAATCATCTGAAAGTGTATGTAAACGGGCCAATGAAATGCCAATGAGTTGGCAGCTTCAGCTTGCGCACCTGATGCTCTTTGCAATCAATTTGCTATAAGAGCACAGCACGTGCAAAGCCAAGCATCATTTTTTAGCGGAAAAGACTTTCACCTCAACACCATCATTCTGGGGCAATCATTATGGTCCGTCTGTGTGGGGGGATTGCACCATGGCAGTATAAGCATATGGGATCGCCTAGAGGGGATCGCACATAGCAGGCACCTATACCCAGAACGTGGGCTAACCAGCGGGCAGACCAACAACGTAACAGGCCAGTGCCTGACTCCTCCGCTCAGTCAGATGCTGGGGGCCTCGGAGGAATATCTGCAGGGTTTGCCAAGCGGGGAACTTTACTGACAGAGTGAATAAACGCACGTATCTCTGTGTTAGAGAGAATGGTGCACATGCGTTTTACAACACCTAACCAAATTTCTCATTCACCGCGTGAGGAAATTGGCTCCCCTCAAGAATCATAAATCTCACAAAAGGTGTTGCCCAGCCCGCAGCTCTACAATGTCTGTTAGAGAGGCGGCGCATGCCAACTCCCAAAAGTGCCAACGCCTTCTCGAAGCGCGTTCCCTCTCCTGGGGGACACGGCTCGCCCTAGCTCAGATGAGCAAGGGAGATGGCTTCCACTGTTCAGTGGGTATGTTCCAACCTCTGTTTGGATACGGCACTTCCCTTCTGCCGATCACCGTAACAGATAAAGAGCTGAGTATGGTCCGTATAATAATAATAATAATACGCAAAGCGCGAAGGACACAGCAAATAAAGAGGCTGGGTCTGCCTCCTCTGTGGGCAGCGCTTGCAGGTTCACTACGTAGCTGAAAGAACGCCGTAGGAACCTAGGGCACCTAGGTGTGCCGGGGTCTCAGGTAAACGTGAGTGTGGGCCGGCCCAAAAAACTGGTACATTTCGCTGACCAAAAATGCCTCCAGATACCCACCCGTTTGGCCGATGCGAACGCGACCAGCAGAGCTGTCTACCTAGACAGAAATCTTAAGATACTGAGTTGAGTGATTGAGCAGACCTCTCCTAAGAGAGATCTCCAAGTGGGTATAAGAGGGGAACAGGAATAAATAACATCCACATCTCGCGCCTCTGGGAACTGGATGATAAGCTGATGCTTCCCAGCACGCCGCCATCGCTGCATCCTCAGGGCGGGGATGATCGTAACGCCAACCCCTCAGAGCGGAGGGGACAACCTTAGCTCCAGCCAACTGAAGGAGGATAGCATCACTCTGATCTGGCATATTCAGGGTTTCCTTCTCTGGGAAAAAGGTAACCACACAGCGAATAGACTACAGTTCAAGGCGTGGGCACCTGAGTGACTGTGTTAACCACCTAATCGGTAGGTCACCTAAGTCCTCTGCGCTCCATCTATAAACCATACGTGAAACATAGATCTAGGCGCGGGTGCCAAACGGTGCCCATATCTCCTGCTTCCAGGGGATGTGCCAGGGAGGGGCCATTACGAGGAGAGAGTTGAAAGCAGGTCCAATTGGGCCACAGTGGCGCAATACGAGAGCTGTTCCTCGACCTCCCTGACTTTACAGAGTATCTGTGCGAGTAGGCTCACTGGAGAAATGCATATTACGCACACCTCAGGGCCAGCTGTGTAGCCAGTGGACTTCGCAGGGTTCGCCAAGTGGGAAACTCAAGCGAGAGCACACAAATCTCTGAGTTAGAGAGAGAAAGGCGCAGCCCATAACAGCTAGCCAGTCTGGGGTGGAGTCTCCATTATCCCAGGCGAAACTGCCGTGAGAGTGCATGGGCTGCACGGTAAGCTCGTGGGGAAAAATGGAAAGCGTCGATTGCACCGCATATGACTCCGGGGGAGCAGACGGCGAGCGAGCTGAGACATGCGGCGAGAGTGGATACCCCCCATATGGTTGATATACGCCACCACCGCCGTGCTGTCCGTCCAGCACCGGTTAAAAATGACGGAGAGCTAGAAACACTGCCAATAGCTCTAGGCGATTGATATGACAATGCAACTGGGTTCCCTTCCACAGGCCCGCAGCTGCATGCCCGCAACACACGGACCCCCAGCCAGTGCTGGAAGCGTCTGTCAAAACAACAATATGTCTGGACGCCTGTCCTAGAGGCACTCTGGCCTGTAGGAACGAGGGGTCGTTCCAGGGGCTGAGGGTGCGGCGACACAGCGCAGTGACTGTCACTCGGTGTGCCCGCGTGCCATGCGCGTCTGGGGACTCGATCGTGAAGCCAGTGCTGAAGTGGTTTTATATGGAGTAATCTGTGCAGTGTGACAGTGACTGTGGAGGACATATGCCCCAGGAGCCTCTGAAAAGATTTCAGTGGGACCACTATTTTGCTGTCAAACCCTCTCAGACAGTTCAGAATTAGCTGAGCGCGCTCTCCGGAGAGGTACGCTGTCATGGTGACCGAGTCCAGCTCCAACCTGAGAAAAGAGATCCTCTGCACGGGGGCGAGTTTGCTCGTGTTTGCTCGGTTGACCTGAAACCCCAATAGGTGGAGGTGCTGGTGCACCTTGTCCCTGTGCATAATCAATTACTCCCGCGAATGGGCTAAAAATCAGCCAGTCGCCGAGATAATGGAGTATGCGGATGCACGCAAGCCAAAGGGGCACAAGGGGACCCTCCATGAGCTTGGTGAAGACCCGCGGAGACAGAGAAAAAACTGACGGTGGCGTGGAATATGGAGACATGAAGTACGCCTTCTTGAGGTCTATTGCTGCAGACCAATCCCGAGGACGAATGCACCGGAGGATGCGCTTCTGCGTAAGCATTTTGAACGGCAGCTTGAGCAGACAGCGGTTCAAAACGCACAGATGTAGTATTGGCCATAGCCCACCGTTCTTTTAGGTACGATGAAGTACAGGCTGTAAACCCGCTCTCCATCTTGGCTGGAGGGATCGGTTAGATTGCATCCTTCGCCAGGAGGACAGCAATCTTCTCTCGCAAGACAGGGGCGGGCACAGGGCTGACCCTGGTGAGAAACACCCTTGACCTTGGGTCCTCACTTCCAGGAAGAAAGGGATGGGAGTAATCCTTCACATACACCCATCTAGTCGGTCGGCCGCGGGGTTGGGGGATAAACCACCTCCAGACCCACGATCGAAACAGCCCGGAAAAGCACGGTTATCATGTCTGTTTCAAGATCGGCCGCCGCCGTGCTCGCTCCAAAGGGGAGGGAGCGGAGGGGGGCAAATCCTTCATCAGACCATGACAGCCCAACCTCCGAAGCAGTGGTGGACATCTGAGCCTTGATGTCATCAAGTGAGAGGATGGAGCGCTTCTCTCACTTGAAGCTTGGATGGAGTGTGTGGAGGAGTGAGAGGTCCGTAAGCCCAAGGGCGGCAGATTTAATCCCACTGTAACCCTCAGATCTGCTCGAGTGCCCATCGCGGATCAGGGGACAACTGGGGTGGGTGGCCCTTTTGCAAGAGCTAATCGCAATCTTAACTGCGCAACAGACATGCCACCGCAGTGATGGCATGCACTGCCCGCGAACACCGCATTAACATGCTGGACCCCCAGACATGAAACGCAATGCTCGTGCCCATCGTCCGAGGACAGGAAACCACCGCATCCAGAAACGCACAGTCGGAGTGACGTCTTGAAAAGACGCGCTGCACGACCATGTTGCTCTTTTAGGAATTTCGCAACAATACATACCGCTCTGGAGGACCGGACCCAAAGGACGCCAGGCAAGAGAAAAACCCAGCTCGACCGTCTGCTGCTGCGTGTCACACACTCTGGATGGGAAGATCGCTCTAGCTCACTTTGAAACTCAGATGGAGGAATCCTCATCGACTCTCTCAGAAGGCTGTTGAAGTCTCTGAAGTGAAAAGGATGCTTGGCTTTGCGCGTGCTGTGCTCTTATAGCAAATTGATTGCAATGAGCATCAGGTGTGCAAGCTGAAACTGCCAATTCATTGGCATTTCATTGGCCCGTTTACATACTCTTTCAGATGATTGGCTTTCTGAATGAAATCCCCCATAGTGGAAGTTTTTTCACATAGCATTGAAGTTCCTCTCCCGAAAAAGCAAACTGAAATTACATGTTTCAATTAAATGTAAATTATGTAAATGAATCAGATAAAAAAAAAAATACACTGTGACTGATGGATAGAAGGTCATGCAGAAGGCATCAGCAGAGGCAGGTGCAGCTTTGTGTTGATCTCCATTGTATAAAAAAGGAATGTTTTTATTCTAAAAAATCATTATAAAATGTAAAAACAAAAATAATGCATCATTAATTATAATTAAGTCTGTTAATTTATTAATAATATAAAATAAATTAAGAAATAAGCCATATATATATATATATATATACCTGTATTAAAGCTGTGTTAAATGTGTTAACTTAATTTATTTGTGTTGGGACAACCTGAATGAATTGTGTTGAACCCTGCATTTTTTTACAGTGCAGTTTGGTATATTTACCTTGGGCCCACAGCATCAGTATCAATCAAATTAGTTTTTTTTTTGGCTCTTCATAACAAAAAGCAGGGCACCCTTGATCTACTTTATCAGTATTATTTTTATTCAAATGGTTAAATTTTTACTAAGGAAAGTTGAATGTGCTGGCCAGTTTGTTATTTATAATTTGCCTAAATGACAATTGGCTTGTTTTTAATTTGAAACGGATTCATATATATATATTTTTCTAATGATATATGATGTAATAAATTTGTAGTTTAAAAATAAATATAAGTAAAATAAGTATTTCACATTTCATTCATTCATTCATTTTCTTTTTGGCTTAGTCCCTTTATTAATCTGGGGTCGCCACAGCCGAATGAACCGCCAACTTATCCAGCATTTGTTTTACGCAGCGGATGCCCTTCCAGCCATCTCTGGGAAACATCCATTCACACTCATACACTATGGACAATTTAGCCTACCCAATTTACCTGTACTGCATGTCTTTGGACTATGGGGAAACTGGAGCACCCGGAAGAAACCCACGCGAATGCAGGGAGAACATGCAAACTCCACACAGAAACGCCAACTGAGCCAGCCGAGGCTCAAACCAGCGAACTTCTTGCTGTGAGGCGACAGCACTACCTACTGTGCCACTGCGTTGCCTATTTCACATTTCATTATTTAAAATCTTTTGTAAATATTTTTGGAACATCAACAAGTGTGGTAATGACCATCCGACAAGCTAATCCAACAAAAAATTGTGCCTAAAATGTATTTAAATCTCATAATTAAATAGAAAATGTGCCGTATAATCGCAAAAAAAGGTCCAGTTTTTGAGAAATAAAGAACCACCCCTTTCACCGAGCTGTTTACGGTCCTGGTATGTCCTACATTTTAAGCACAAAACCTGACAAACATCTCAAAATAAAGCATCTAAACAGTGTCTACATTGAGTAACCACAGTATAAGTGGTATAATTGTAACAGTTATAATAATGCAGTGATGAACACCCAATGTATAAGATCCACTGGTGTTCACATAACCACTTTGTTATGTGCAGTACATTGTTTCTTAAATAATTCAACTGCCTGCTTTAAATAATTGTTATTATGAGCAGTATGAATCAGATTCATTAACACCAGAACAAATGCAAGACTATGAATCTGTTACAGCTAAATCCGGCCACATACTTTTTCATGGACAGCTTCAATTCCACATCGAATAAGGGAGAACAGATAGAGAAACCCTTGGACATGCATGTTTAATAGAAAGTATGAGACTCCACTGCCATGGCAATGCAGTCAGAGTCTGACTATTGGACTTTTTATTGATCAAAGAGCAGAGGGTCATAGAAATAAATAATACAGATCATTATGCGTTCAGTCTCCCTCTCTCCTCGCCGCTCTCTGGAGTGACTACGCACACACACAAACGAGCACACTTGAATACGCATGTGCTCAAGGGTGAAAACGGAAGTCCACAATTATCCTGTGACGAATGAAACGCTACTGAACACTGATTTACTCACGCATATAAGCACACATGCACACATTTGCTAGTTTAATGGTAGGTGTGGAGCGATGGTCTGTCTTTCTGGAGTGGTCTTCAAGCTTTGATCCCACTGTCATCAGTACATTTCTCCTTACGGCTCGCTGAAATAATACATAGCAGGCAGACCAATACAGCAACTGTGCTTTGTTGCCATGGCAATCGCAAAGAAACTAATTATTACCTGGCAGGGTGGAGATAAGGATGTGTGTGTGTGTGTGTGTGTGTGTGTGTGTGTGTGTGTGTAGTGTGTGTTTGAGAGAAGTGATAGAATGTAAGCGAAAGAAAATGAGCAGATATAGAGGCGGCCAAGCAGAGGATGAGAACAGTATACAAAGACTCACTCGTAACCGAATGGAAAGGCTTTCTTGAAAGATTAAGGCGGCCCATGCACTGCCTGCGGGGCACGATGCCTCTGGCCTTCCCTCACCTGCTGAGCGAACACACCAGCAGATCAAGAGCAGCTATAGACTCATGCTAAAGAGATAAACGGAAATGTGAGAGCGAGCGGAAGCCAACCGAGAGAGGCTACTGTTAAAGTATGTTTGTGAAAAAAATGGAAACAAAATCATGCCAGCCTATCCAAAGAAGCATGTGAACTATCAATCAACTCTTGTGAACGTCAATTATAATTTTTTTATAAGCTGTTTAGGAGATCAAACTGTGATAGTGAAATGTTTATTGCAGTTAAAGTAATTGGTTTACAGAATTATACTGAATATTTTAGGTTATGAGCTGCATTTAATAGGGTTGTATTGGAATTCAGAAACTCTTGTTATTAGCGACACTGATGGCTGTTTAATGAACTGTTAAGTGTACTTGTGCACACATTAAATACAAGAAACTGAACATGATTCAGTGTTCAAATAACTAGCAGGGTCTATCTGCCGACTGCAAGACATGAAGAGGCGTAACTTGTAGTATGTTAGACGCGTAACTTGAGGTTATGGAGACCCACATGGCAAAACTATGCTGTCTGCAAAATGGCGCTGTACATCGGTTATTAACTTCTACACCTACCTAAACCCAACCATCACAGTTCTTAACGTCTAGATCTTTCCCAACCTTAAACCCAACCATCATGGTTATCTAATCCTCTAGTCACTGATTCAAGTGATCCTCTTGGAGTGCATCTACAGTAAATAGCTCCCTATTTTTAAAGATCTTTTAAAATAAGTCTCCAGTAAACTATTCACTTATTCAAATGATTCACTCAGAGCAAGTCTACTGTAAAAGAATTATTGAATGAACCAGTTAGAACATGTTTACAAGTAATGACTCGCTGATTCAAATGATTCACTCAGAGCGAGTCTACTGTAAAAGAATTATTGAATGAACCAGTTAGAACATGTTTACAAGTAATGACTCGCTGTTTTAAATGACTCACTCGGAGCGAGTCTACTGTAAAATAACTTACTGAATGAACCAAAACAGGGCGATGTGGGGAAGAAGGTTGCTGGTTCGAGCCTCGGCTGGGTCAGTTGACATTTCTGTGTGGAGTTTGCATTGCTCTCCCCGTGTTTGCATGGCTTTCCTCCGGGTGCTTCGGTTTCCCCAACAGTCCAAAGACATGCGGTACAGGTGAATTGGGTAGGCTAAATTGTGTGTGTGTAAATGAGTGTGTATGGATGTTTCCCAGAGATGAGTTGCAGTTGGCGGTTCATTCCGCTGTGGCAACCCCGGATTAATAAAGGGACTAAGCTAATGAACCAGAACATGTTTCCAGTAAACGATTCACTGATTCAAATGATCCATTCAGGGTGCGTCTATAAAAGAATTACTGAATGACTTAATGACTTTCTAATTCAACTGATCTATTGCAAGTCTACAGTAAATAATTCACTGATTTATAACATCTGATAGAATAAGCCTCCAGTAAATGATTTGCTGATTAAAATGATCGTCTCAGAGCAAGTGTACAGTAAATGGCTCACTGATTAAAGTAATCCTCATTGAAGTGAGTCTCCATTAGAAGGTAACTAATTCAAATGGTCTAATCAGAGCGAGTGTACAGTTTATAACTCTCTGATTTAACACTAGAACTACCCAGACGGTCATTTTGACCATTTTTTAAATTTTGATATTTAATAACTTGTTTAAATAAATCTGTAATACCCTGACTTTTCCTAAATGTGTGTTAATTTCTTTCAAACATTGCTATGTTATTAAAATTACAAAACACAAAAAAAAAGATCTGATTATTTTTACCTTAAACTACCATTGCGGTCAAAATGACCACATGCATTTCAGTGTATGCTACTTTTCTCCATGCCTTTAAATATATGTGTGCCTCTGTTGCCTAGCAACTTCCTGTCAACATAAACATAACTTTAATTCAGATATGTCTTTCAAAACATCATATTCAGTGCCATAAAAAAAAACTTGCTTTTCCATTTGTGAAGTGAAAGTGAGTTGTGCAGCTTCGTGCCTGGTCTAGTAACTCATACACATTCATAGGCTGTATTATGAAAAAGCTTACAATTTTAGGCTAGTGACTAATTAGGGTAGCGACAAAGCATAATTCTAATATCTCAATAGAATCTTTGAATGCATGTATGAACATGATGTGACACTATGACATCTTATGTGGACAGTCAGAATGACCACTATGGCCATTCCTGTATTTACATAATTTTTTTAGTTCCAGTGTCAAAAGGTCCATTAGAGCAAGTCTACAGTAGATTCACTCATTTCAATGATCCAGTCAGAGCTAGTTCACAGTTTACACTGATTCAAATGATCCATTCAGAGCATGTCATATGGCATAAAGAGCAATGGCATACCTAGATATTTTCATTAATGACCAGAATGGTTATCTCGATATTCGCTATTTATGGTAGTGTATTATATTATAACACATACAGCTGAAGTCAGAATTATTATCTCTTCTGAATTATTAACCCCCTGTATATTTTTTCCTCAATTTCTTTTTAACAGAGAGTAGATTTCTTCCGACACATTTCTAAGCACAATATATTTAATAACTAGTTTCTAATAACTATTATCTTTATCACCACTATGACAGTACATAATATTTATTTATCAAGACACTAGTATTTAGCTTAAAGTGCAATTTAAAGGCTTAACTAGGTTAATTAGGTAATTTGAGCAAGTTAGGGTAATCAAGAAAATCATTGCATAATGATGGAAAAAAAATTGCCTAATGGGGCTAATAATATTAACCCTGAATAAAAAAAATGCTTTTATTCTAGCCAAAATTAAACAAATAAGACTTTCTCCAGAAGAAAAAATATTATCGGAAATACTGTGAAAAATCCCTTCATTTGGGCTAATCAGCAGGGCTAATCATTTTGACTTTAACTGTATTTAAGACTATAGACCTGGCTATAAACTACTATATTTGCCATTCAACAACCAACATAGACAACATCATAGACAACTAGGAAGTCATGTTTTTAATAAATTTTATTACCAGCTGTTCACACATTGGCAATGACAAAGCAATTAATGCATGAAAATTCCTACACAAAGCCTCTCTAAGTAAGAGTGTTGCAAGCTACAGTTCTGCAAACAAGAAATTAATATAGAGTAATTTTTATTTGTAGACACAATATGGCTAGTTACTTTGTTCGGTTTTGCTCTGCCAGCTTATTAAAGGCAAATCTGTGTCAACAATTGCATGTGTCACTTGTCTGGTACATGAACACACCAGACAAGTCATATAAACAGTAAAACACCTATATAGTATATTAGCGGGCCATTTGTACAGTTAAATTAAATGAACTTTAATTTATTTTAAATTAAATGAATTTTAAATTAACTTGATGTGTTTTTTGTGCTCTTTAATGACTCTAATGATTTTATTTTTATTGTATTTTACACCAGAGTTCCAGTTCAAAGATTTATTGTTTGTCTTTTAAACTTGATTTAAAATTCTGACTTTTTGCATATTTTTTATATAATAATTTTTTAATTATACATATATATCTTTTACTATTAATATTTTTTTTCTAAATTGCACGTGAACACATCCTATATATTCCTCATATACTGTACACTCCCCGGCCACTTTACTGGGTACACCTGTCCAACTGCTTGTTTCTAATCAGCCAATCACGTGGCAGCAACTCAATGCATTTAGGCATGTAGACATTGTCAAATGCACAACACGTCAAACCTTGAGGCAGATGGGCTAAAGCAGCAAAAGACCACACCGGGTGCCACTCCTGTCAGCTAAGAACAGGAAACTGAGGCTATGCACTGGCTCACCAAAATTGACAATTTAAGATTGCACCATGTCATAAAGTGTGAATCATCTCAGACTGGTTTCTTAAACATGACAATGAGCTCATTGTACTTAAATGGCCTCCACCGTCACCAGATCTTAATCCAGTAGAGCACCTTTGGAATGTGGTGGAACGGGAGATTCGCATCATGGATGTGCAGCTGAAAATCTGCAGCAACTGTGTGATGCTATCATGTCAATATAGACTCAATTCTCTGAGGAATATTCCCAGTACCTTGTTAAATCTATGCCACAAAGTATTAAGGCAGTCCTGAAGGCTAAAGGGGGTCCAACCTGGTACTAGTAAGTTACTAAAGTGGCAGAGTGTATAGGATATTTTATTTTTCCATATATTTTATCTACCTTCTCTAACTGTATAGTCAGGTATGTTGTATAATCAAACTCTGCCATTTTGGCAGCCATTTTGTTTGTCACTGTAGACGTCAGCCAGTGTGAAGACTGTCAGCGCAGGGCAAACGGGCCTCAAAAACTCTTGCCCTGTAATAGAACAGACCACAGAGCGTGGCGGAAGGAGACTGCCGTCCGTTTTGGGGGAATTGGGCAGTAATCCACAGGCACTCAGAACAATAAGCGCCCATGACCGGCATGATGGAGTCGATATCCAGAGCTCTGAGCTCATAAGCCCACAGACGCCAGTCCGCTGTGCACCGGAGCACAGAGCGAATCTCCCAAAGCATACAAAGCGCTCTCATACTGATACAGACACATACACAGATGCACAACATGCTCACTGAAGGGAAACCAGTTTTACACATGCTGAAACTTATTTGAACAGGCCGGACACGCAAACAAAAACAAGACATGAGAATAACAGAATATATGCATTCAAGACGGAGGACAGATTGTTTTTCAAGTTTTGACATGCAGGCTGTTGGGATATGCAGTACTTTGGCTGTTAACAAAATCAAAAGGCATATTAACTAGCTTCAAACTTTAATGAGACTGGCTGGCCAGACATACATACTAAAATATTGAATGTCTAATTCCATGCAAATTATATGTAAAGAATCTATTGCTATTTCCAAGAACTTAATCCAAAAAGTGCTAATTTAGACCTTATAGGCCAAACCTTTCTGACCTAAAGTGTTTATACTCTATTTTATTTTATCCTGTCTCATTATTTTATTTTGGCTAAGTGACTTCTGAACCCGTTTTTATCAAGGGTCTTCGAATTACTAAGAACAGTGCTAAGAATTGACTTAAGAATAAAAAACGTTGGATCAAAGCTGCACTTAAAAGTTGCAAAGCTTGCACCTCAGTCTTAATTTAAAATAAAAATGGAAATGAAATTAAACTAACCATATGATTTTGTTAGCTTGCATTGCTAGTTGTGTGGTCAACTAATCATCTGTGCATGTCATTAAGAAAAAAAAACGTGTTTACCCTTGTAATCTAAAATTGGAATCTGAAAAAGCACTTTGTTTTTTTAGTTAAATTCTCAGATTACGTCTGTTTGAGGTATCGTCATTGGCTAACACACTTTACCATGCCCGTCTTTTTTAACAACAAACAGAAATGGCGAGGAAGAGGTGTAATATTATGTTGTAATAACTCTCTCAAAACCCTCTTCCAGATCTTTATGAATGAAATGCCTACTTTACTACATCTAATCATCTCGCAGTAAAAAAAATGGGCCATCCCATCTGAAAAAAGAAGAAAAATGATGGCGATGGTTTAGAGATTGTAATTTCAAATCTAATGTAACCTTTTGCTTGTTTGTTTTATTGTTAAAAGCTAAGGGAACTTAAATGTTTCAATTAAATTATGTAAATTAATTAGATTTACTTTAAATGTGCATATTTCACCCAACGGATAGAGGACAAATCAAGGCAAAGGCAGATTCTGCTTGACTAGTGTATTAAGCGTTTAACCTCACTTTGTTGTAAACGTGATTGTTTTTATTGCAATAAGTTACCATTTTAAATGTTATACTGCATTAGTTATTACAATTTAAAGTAGTGCTTTTTATTAAATTAGGAAATTACCCATGGCAACTTTAATGTAGTATAGTTTGATATGTTTACCTTCAGCCCACAGCTCTCAATGATATATGTTTTTGGCCCTTTATACAAAAAGGTTTGTCCACCCCTGGTCTAAGTGATACTGTTTGATTAACTGCTTGTCATTAAAGATTATAAAAATAGTATTTCTTTCTTAAAATATTTGTACACACCCTTGTATCCAAATCATACAATCGGACAATATGCCATAGATAAATGCAAGTGTGGGTTGTTATGTTTGTGTTGGAGAAAATTTGGGCGTCCCGCAATACGGAAACATCTGAAATAAATATAAATAATTAAAAATTTATATACAGTTCACGCACAGTTCAGCGGCGCACTCCCTTCAGGTGATGCAAACTTAGTTGTTTTAAACAGAAACTTTCCTTCTAAAAGCGCTTCCTTGGTTTTATCCATATTTCTTTGCACATTAAACACACGCAGAGCTGGAGCAAGCTGAACTGGCTCTCCAGGCGAACGGCAATCATGCCGCCCGCCCTCAACTCAAAAGTGAAATAAAAAGTGATCGGTTCGCGGATGAAAGGAAGGACCGGGAGGGAGGGGGTGGGTGTCGCGGATGAAAGTAAGAACCAGGGGGGTTCGCTCACTATTCTAAGGCCGCCTAGGTCGCCTCTACGGACGCGCCGGCCCTGAACACACGTCGGCCACAACAGGAAATAAAAAAAAACTGCAACTGCGATAAATGCGTTAATTTTTTTAAACGCGTTAAATATTTCAAATTAATCTGGTGCGTTAACGCGCTAATTTTGACAGCCCTAC
>CAIGQZ010035043.1:14420070-14432902 GCA_903798205.1 Danio tinwini | reverse complement strand
ATTATTATTATTATTATTATTATTATTATTATTATTATTATTATTATTATTATTATTATTATTAATCATCTTACAATCTCTCCCACAAATTTCAATATATTCAAGAAGTAAAAAAGGAAGGAAAATTACTCTTAACTTATTACTGACATTTATGTGCATTTCTCCAGTGCTCTGACAGTGACTGACTACAACACACATCTACCACAAAAACGTACAGACATACATTAATAACACATTTATTGAAATAAAGTGAATGCATGAGTCTAAAAGCTTATAAAGACGCTTGAAGCAGGAATTTAATGACTCTTTCTCTCGGTACACTCTCGGATGCTTTTTCTCTGCCTGTACATTAGGCCCGTGACACATGTACTATAGTACAGTGCGGTTATTGCGAATGGAGGGTTGCTGGCGTTCCCTAATCATCCCATGCTGAGTGATGGAGCGCACAGGCTGCTCCGGGCTCAATAAAAGCAGCCGAAATGTATTTCAGTCTCAAGGCCAGAATAATGATCCTGCTTTCGCTATTGTACAGAGAAGAGTATGTCATTTTCATCACGCTCCGTGTAAATCTGCAGAGGGAAGCGGGAAAAGAAGAATAGGCATCCCAATGTAGAAATGGTGGCGACCGCAGGTGACCAACTTGACATTAAGATTATTACTTAGCCGCTCTTTTCAGGTTAGAGAAGCAAATTTTGTTCGCGGACTTGTGCTGGAATTGATTTTCAGAGGCTCTTTGTTGAATGTAAGATTATTTTAAAATCGATGGCGGAGAACACATTGTGTCATGCACTTCATGGAGCGGTGGAGGCACGGCACCCGCGGGCTATTGTTGTGCTTTGTTTTGTTTCTTTGTTGTGGTTTGCTTTAGTCTTAAGTCTCCTGTGGGCCTGCTCTTCACTCATTCAGATCACGTCGGCGATTGAGTTGGGTTATCAAACATGCACCGGCGAAGTTTACCAGCCTGCAGCAAGATCTATCTAATCTCTGGGATATCCTACAAATGATGTTTTATGGCCTGTGATATTCCAGCGTAGATCATTCTGATTTAAAATCAGCTGTGTTGTGTTAGTGCACTATAGCTTTTATAAATGGCTTTTTATTTGAAGAAGCAAAACAATTATTTTAGTTTTATTGCTTTAGTGTCAGACCCTATGGAAAACAATTAGAAAGCGCTTGGAAATTCTCAGATTCTTTAGGTTTACTGGATTTGTTAGATATGCTCTTGAGCAGTGCTTAATTTGTAAATAGATAATTTCCAGAGCAAAACAAATATAACATATACAACAATATAAAAAAAAACAAATAAAAAACAAACATGTTGCTACAAACATAAATCATATGAAACATCAATATCCACTTTACTAACACCACTGACATTCAGCTCACTATTTTGTGCCAGGCAGAGGACTCACTCAGTCTAATCTTCAAGAAGAGCCCACAGTTACTTTTTCTGTCATGTTTCTGGCTGACTTAAGGTCGCCTTGCTTCTGTCTCCTGCTTTTTCTGATCCAGGAGCAGTTTCATCTTCTCGAGATCTCTTTTGATCAGGCTCATTATCAGATTTACTCATGGTAAAAAAAAAATAATAAAATAAATAAAATAAAAATATATATATAATAATATATTATTTATGTAGGTCACTATAGCATTATTTATTCACTGCTGCACTGCAATGAATGAATGAATAAATGAATGAAAATGAAATGACACAGAAAAAGTATTGAACACATGAAGAAAGGGAGGTGTATAATGGCTTTGAAAGCCCAGACCGCAGCTGAAATCTCTGATGAATGTTATTCAGCAACCCTCTGACCTTTTTCATTGTCACTTAATATTAGCTACTTCAGTCCAATATTTACATTACCAGGATGCTGAAGATTGCTGAAGACACATAACACAGCCTAAGAAACTTTCAAATGCTTTCAGAAAAAAAAAAATCAAGCTGTAGAATGGCCTAGCCAATCACCTGACTTGAATCCAATAGAAAATACTGAATATAGATCAGATTTGATAAACCCACAGAACAATCAAGATTTTTACACTGTTGAAGTCTGTGAAAAACTCACACCTGAGCAATTCATATGGCTTCACTCTCCATATGAGAGTCATCTTTAATGTGCCATCACCAGAAGCCTTTTATATAAAATATTAAATACATTTTAGTAGTTCAGTACTTTCTCCTTGTGTCATTTAATTGTTATTACACATCATTTTTTCAGATTTTTTTTGTTTTGTTATATTTTTATGTGTGTATTAAGTTTTTATCAAAATCTGGTTCAATTCCACATCAACAGCTCTTTTAGAAACATTATTCCCAGGAAAAAAAACATGGCGTGTTGAATACTTTTTCCCCACTAGATATAACACAATAAAAATAGACCATTAACTCAAGCTCAATGCACAATCAATTCAGAGAAGTCACCTTTACTTTTTTACGTACATGTATTATATCCTTTTTACAAAGTTAGTCCCAGATGTCAACAAAATGTTGCTCAAAATATTTGTATTTAATCCACATCATGTTTTAAATGCTAGTTTTTGAGTCAAAACAAAAGCACACTATTTTCATTTGTCTCTTTAAATGCAAATGAGCTACAGTTCCATGCCTTCTTTTCAAAGGAGGGCGGTGCTTTCTTCAACTTAGCAAGGCAGTGCTTTAGTTATTCTGACAACAACAAACAAAACATTTGTATGCATTTTAAAGCTTTGTAAGTTTGAACTCCTGCTATGTGTTTTTTTTTTTTTGTCTGAGAACACAGACATGACATAATCTAGAGGTCTGCAGAACAGGATTGCATTTCTGAATGAGAAAAAATAGTACCAGTTGGAAACTCTGGTGAACTTTGGACGAGTGCAGGAAGTCTAACACAGCAGGCCGAAATCCTTTGAGAACAGTACCTGTGCTCAAACTTGAAATGAACAAGCTTTATCTGCACTTATAGTCAACAAAACATTGAGTAGTGGTTGTGTTCACGCAGTTCCCAATCCTGAGAAACCTGCATGTTCCTCGCGTTCCAGCCACAAATGCCAACCTTTGTGTTTGGATTCTGGATACAAGTTCAGTACATTCTGTTCTTCTGATCCGTGATAACTTAAACTATTAACTTGAAGAAAAAGTTTTCATTCCGAAGCTAATAAGTCAGCCATTTTCCATATTTATTATTTAACATGATCATTGTCTTTGTAGTTTCTTTTTCTCTGTGATGTTTTTAGAAATTGTTTTACACAGCAGTATATTTGACAGCTACTTTAATGCTTTTAAACATATTCTGTGACAGGCTAAAAGGTATCACAGCTTCTCAAAATTTATTTTAATTATCCGTTACACACTGCAATGTCAATATATAAAGAGTTTACCTGCAAAAAACTGATTCAATTTAATGTTTAATTGCATAAATTTTTATGGGTGGCACGGTGGCTCAGTGGTTAGTACTTTCATCTTACAGCAAAAGAAGGTCACTGGTTCGAGACCGGGCTGGGCCAGTTAAAATTTCTGTGTGTAGTTTGCATGTTCTCCCCATGTTTGTGTGGGACATGCGCTATAGGTGAATTGAATAATATAAATTGGCCGTAGGGTATAAGTGTGAATGAGAGTGTATGGGTGTTTCCCAGTACTGGGTTGTGGCTGGAAGAGCATCCACTGTGTAAAACATATGCCGGAATAGTTGGCAGTTCATTCTGCTGTGGCGACCTCTGAAATAGAGACTAAGCTGAGGGAAATGAATAAATTATTCATATTTTTTATATTATGTATTGATGAGTATGAATGCAACAAAAAACACGGAAACTACTAAAACTGTATTTTTTCATTGTTTATTTTATTGTTTTTGCAATTTTTAGAATTATTTGGAATGGAGTATTGAAGAGTACAACATATATTTTTTTGATATATAAATTGTGCCAAATTAACTCTAAACTTCTAAAAAGTTTAGATGGATTTGTAAGCTCCCTGTGTGTTACAAACACACATTATATGCCTTGTGTCCACTAGGATCAAAGCACAAGCAAATGCGCTGCTATTTGATGTTGCTCTGTGTTGAAAACAAAGCTTGTTTTGCCATGTTTATATAAGACATCTGATATATCAAAGAATGATAGTCCAGTTACACTTGTAGATTAATTGAAGAATTTCTGCCAAAGGCTCTTAGTATTTAAAGAGCCCCTATTATGGGTTTTTGAAAATGAGCTTCTATTAAGTGTGTAAGACAGCACTAAGTAAATGAAAACATTCAGTTGAGGTTTAAATCCAAAAGTGCACCGGGTTTAAAACTATTGATTCTTCAACGAAATAGTCGACTCAGAGTCGAATAAATGAATCGTTTTGGGTTCGGATCTTTTGTTAGAACGTGTCTATGTCGATACAGTACATCACCAAAAATGTAGTTCCAGATCCAGTAAAATGTGAACGCGCTTTCCCTTCAGACACTAGCGGAGTGCGTGGATCACGGAACTAATCATGATATGAAGATGGCGATCACTGACAGATGGAGATTCAGCTGTGGGGAATAAAGAGTTAAAGTTAATTTTCACAACAACACCACAGTATAGCCAACTTAGTGCTGAGTTTGTTCCTGTCATTTTTCAGATTTTTGTACAATAACCTACGCTGCAACGCGGGATTCACCGGCCATTTGCTAATAAAGGAAGGAGCAGCAGAGGCTATTAGGAATGGGACTTTGTCAGACTTTGACAGGGACTTTGTCAGTAACTGTTACAGTTCATATGGAGCGGATTCTTCTTCCTTCGCATCATAACATGTAAGTGTAATTAAAATTGTTGCCTCGTTTTGTGTAGTTTGCAAAATAAATGTTTA
The DNA here is from genome assembly GCA_903798205.1 of Danio tinwini. NCBI lineage: Eukaryota > Metazoa > Chordata > Actinopteri > Cypriniformes > Danionidae > Danio > Danio tinwini. Next base: position 14,428,089 of record CAIGQZ010035043.1, on the reverse strand, counting down.
ATTGTGTGTTGTAACTTGTAATTGCTCCGCACGGCTTGTAATAACTTATTTATTATAGATCAGTGCTTGTACTGTATCTCTCAGGTTAAATCTTTATGAGGCTTTTCACATATTGTGTCCAAAACCACATTGAAAATGTGAAGTGTGCTTCTTTTTTTAGCAATTTAAATGCATTTCTGAACTCACAATCCTCTTCCGTTTGCCTTTGCTATGGCCACCATCAGCTATTCCTTACACGTGCGGCACAGTCAATTTTCAAAATAGTTCAGCACTAGTTGGTACTGTGTGCATTAATACTGAATATGTGTCATTGTTATTACTTGGAGTTCGCATTAAGAGTAGAGTAATATGCTGGTGCTTAACTGCATTGCTTTTTTGCATTCTTGCATACTTACATACTCTCTGCTAATTCATAGCCGTAGTGGGCATTTCTCTCTGTCTCACGCTAAACACAGTCGACCATTCACAACAGCCTGGGTCATGGGTCAAATCAGCGCAGATTAGCCTCACGCAAACAAGGGGCTTGAGAACAAATGAATTGCTAAATGAATCATATGGGAGTCATTGGGATAATTAGGTAAATAAATGCATATTATAAGACAATGAAAGTGTATTTTGACCTTGCATGCATATCAACCTATTTTTGGAGACCCCCAAAACCACAATATGATCTTTATAATGCAAAATAGCCACACAAATAGGAAAACAATGCATGCTTTCATGCTTAATCACAGTGTAACACTCATTTTCATAAATATTTCCAAAACTGTGACATGTCATGACAATTCTGGTTACATCACTTTTTTTACTTAAAATAATGCCTCTAACATTATATCAGTGGTAAAGATAAGTTTTAACTAGATTAAATCTGCTGCTGTGTCTACCAGATCTTCTTCCTATTGCTTGAAATCACACATGCAACTTTGGATGAGCGGCCTGGAAAACTCATAAAACTAAATTCTAGCTGTTTTAGGGAGCTCAGAAAGAGTGCTTCCTGACTCCATAAAACAGCAGCATTACACAATGCAAAGTCAAAAGTATATAAAATAATAATAGGACACTCTTTAATGGTGCTGAATGTAAGTTTTTGACTCTTCTAAAGCATAAAATTACCATAATATGTTTGCAGATCTTTAAGAAACATGCCACGTAAACATTTTTGTTTATCTGAAAAACAGTACTGAAGTCAGTTATTCTGCTTTGGAAATGTGTGTTACGTGCCGGGTTATTTTATTCATTTATTCAGAAAGGCTCTTAAAGCATTCATCTGTGACTAAAATGTGACCTCCGGTGGACAGTAGCAGACTCCAAAATGAGACGCAGATTCAGAGTTCCACATGAGATTAATTAGCAAATAATATAAATATTACTAATGTAATATTTAGGTGTGCAAGTTACACTGTAACCCTGTGTCTTAACAACATGCTACATACTGTAGATTTGCAGTGATAAGCAATTGGGCTGTTTGCACTAGACGAAACATTTCAATACAATTTAAACACAGCCATTCAGAAGCACAGAATAGTACACTCACTGCACTCCGACAAAATGGTAAGGTTTACAGTCTAATTAATACATATTAAACCTCTTTAACCATATTATATGTAGATGCTGAATCACAGATTTGTGTTAGTTTTGCGTCATAGTTCTAAAGGTCAATTTCAGACAGTTTATTTTATTTTCGAGGTCTGAGGTAAACTATCTGCTGCTGCTTTCAGTAGTATGGCAATGAATGTCATGTAAAATGACATTCAAACTCACATTATTAGCATTTAACACTGTATAAAGCACATGTGTACCTAAGGTGATCAATGTCAGTTTATCCTGTTGTTCAGCTTTTAGAAATAAAAAGCTGAACAACAGCTGATTTCTAATCAATTCCAGTTATAGGTTAGGTTAGAACAAAAACTCCTTTTGTGGAAAATATTACTTCTATTGCGTGCTGATGCTTTTGCTGTGTATAGAACACAAATTAAATCAGCCTTTAGTCTTGACTGTCAGACTCACTCCTGGTTGTCAATCTGACAATCTTCTTTTGTTTTGATCCAGGAATGCAATACCTATGTAGGGATGGATTTTACTCAGACTTAAATGCAATAAAACAACAAAAACTCTGAAATCTGCAGAAGATGATAGATTTTGCCATCTTTCCTGAACTTTCCTTCTGCTATTATTGATAAATACTCAGGAGTAACAAGGTTTTGTTCACTATCTTTGATATTTTTTTTTTTATTAAATACCAACAGATGAGTAAATCTTCAAGTTACTGGTTAACTTTAACAAAATAACCATTCGTTGCACTCCTAGGGTATTTAAAGAGAAGAACGAAATGTCTCTTAGTCGCAAGTCTGTATAACCCGTAGTGAAGAGCTCTCAAGCTCAACAATATGTATAATTTGGACTTCCATCTATACTTTTAGATTTATCTTTGATTAATTGATGCCATGCATTTATTTCTGAATTGGCTTTTATTGTTTGATTCTGTAATTGGCATGATACACTTCATCTAGAAAATAAAGTGTTATGTTTTGTTGCTTTCTGAATTCTCCTAATATCTTTTATATCCTAGAGATTGTGAGGAGGCTGGTGCTACCTTGATCTGTGTACATGATACCCAAAAGAATTGCACGATACTGTTTGGAGCAGTCACACTTCAGCTCGGAAACTATTCGATTTCTGGTTATCACTGATTTAGCAAGTTGCATGGAAATTACTAAATTAACTACACTTTTAGTACAAGTGAGCAGAAGGCAACCGGACTAACTGAGTATCAGTTAACCCTGCATCCTCTGACTAACTTCAGAATGTTGAGATCCTGTCCGTGAGAAACATGTAAACCCCAGTGCATGAAACGCTGTGCAGCATTGGGTCCCTAATGAAAGTATAACTGAAGAGTATGGGATCAGATATAAATATAAAATCTAAATTGATTCATGAACGAAAAATGTGACCCATTCCTAATTGGAAATACAGTCTAAATCTGACGGTCACTTAAAATTGGAGTCAGATTGAATTTGGAGTTGAAAACAAATATAAATAAATTCTAATTATTCTTGTTATAAATTTTTCTAACTAACTAAAAAAGGATTACATGCATTTAACTGTCATCCATTCATCAGATTCTGTCAGTAGGCAGATAGAATGGAATCTTCCACCTATTTCAAACACTGGGTGTCAAACTTGCATACTGCATCTTTAAAGACACAGTTCACCCATAAATGAAAATCTGTCATTATTTACTCATGCCACTCCAAACCTGTATTTCTTTCTCTCTTGTTTTTTGCAAAACACAAAAGGAGAAATGTAAACTCTCTTCTATAGAATTACATGAATGAGAACTGGAGCTTCACACAGCATGTAAAAGCACTATAAAAGTACATTTATATATATATTTTTTTTTTGAGGAGTGAATCAAAATGTGTTATTTAAAGATACTGAACACATTGACTGCTGCTTTGATATTGTTCGATCCAGATCCCAGCAGAGCAAATACCCTTTACTAACAACCTTAGATTTACCACGGCAAAATCAACTGAGAGTATAATTGTGTTATTATGGTTGTATAGTGACCCAGAGTTCAAACTACGAATCCCTTTAAAAAATTCACATTGTCCAATTACGGTAAAACACTATAGACAGCGCTCGAATGTTCTTTAAATCCATGTTTTCTTTTATCTTTTTATATATACCGTTTTATAAAACAGTGACACACATGCAAGTATGTACTGTATGGACAAGGATAAAAGAAATACACCTTTAGAGCTTTGATTTTTATCTGTACAATGCATTCAGTCACTTTTCATCAACAGACTTCAGAGTTGTGTGTGTACATGAATGTGGGTGTATTACTGTGTTAAAACTCTCCTTTATGTTCGCTGCTGTGAGCACATTTTCCATTGGACTCAAGTAAATGATAGGTGTTTGTATCGCAACATTTTACAGCAGATGTAAAAGAAAAAAAAATAATCATTAGCAATGCTGTTGATGTGAAAGAAGCCAAACTCACCGAAAGCATGTGTGGGGAAAAATGTATTATAGTGTGTGAAAATATTGCTTCTTATCAGATATCAGAAGTGAATGTGCAAAGACTATGGGGAAAAGAATGTGGAAAAGTGTAACGGTCAATATGGCGAATGAAGCCCCGCCCACTATTACAGGAGCCAATCATCAATCATTATACACTGGCTATTCTCAGAGTGAGGGGCTCGGACTAGATGTGAGTTTCTGTAGATTTTGTGTGATTCAAATGTTTAGAAATGAAACTAATGAGACAGTTATTGTTTAATTTTATTGGTGATTCCTAATATGATATTCAATCGTAACGCCCCATTCACTTCAGCATTAAGGCTTGACAGAGGACGTGTCTGAAGCTAGGGCTGACGTGATCGTCATAGCAGCGTCAGCCAATGAAATTAGCCAGCAATAGGCCACTGTCTGAGCTGGTGTATTTGCATACAGCGATCTGATTGGCTGACGCTTCCGTCAGCGCTTGAAAAGTTGAGCAAGTCCCAACTTCTGCAGTGAGCAACGCCTCTGAAGCAGCGCCGACGGATCCACAATGCAGTTCGGCAATGCCTGACGTCCCCCATTCAAAGTGAATGGGAAGCGTTGAAGCTGATGCCCAGTGTGAATGGTACATAAGCATGGCAAGCAATTTTTGGATAATTTGATGTTTCCCCATTCAAAGAGAATGCCAGAGCACATAGATATATACACTAGATATTGCACACGGACCCTGAGCATGCATCAATACCGCCACCATATTTGTACAGTGATTCCAGGACAAATGCCATTCAACCGCACTAGTCAAGACTAAAGCCAATCTGAAGATGCTGGACTTTAATGCTGTGTATGTATGTAGTAACGATCAAATAAAGCATAAAAGCATAACATTGGATAGGTAAGATTCTGTTTTTTTTACGATTTTGTATGTTACAAACTTATTATTGATGATAATACAGTCACTTACTGCACTGACCATAAGACAAAGTACAAACTATTAAATTATAGGCTTCAAAATCAGCAAGCAATGTAAATAAAATATGACAATAAGATGCTGTGGTGCCAGAAACTTGTATTATTGTCGGCTAAGTGAAGTACCGACTAGTTTTTGAAGTAACTTATAAGTAGGCCCACACGGAATATGCAGGCGCAGAATTTCGCAGATTTTCCGCAGAATTCCGCAGATTTTTAGTCCATCATTAATACTGTTTATTTACTTGAGTAAATATGTGTAAATCTGAATTTATTCAGGTTTTAAATTACACATATTTTACATATTAAGGTTTTAGTTATGAGACTCCCAAAATAATTCCACAGAAATCCAGTGATTTTTACCAAAATTCTCAACAGAAATTGCAAAAAATGTCCGCAGATTCCGTCTGGCCCTACTTATAAGGTTGCCTGATAGCATAACAGTGCCTGCTCCTTAATGTGCATACGTTCCATCCTAAATTATAAAATATTTCAAAAGATACATACCACTTAGATCATAAAAGTGGATATGCACATTGAGACACAGGGATATCAATGATTCTTTATAAAGGAGATTTATTCACAAACAAATCACTTCCTCCCTTAGAATTAGAAGTGAAAGCAGGAGAGAGACATGGATAAGATCAAATTTAACAGTAAGGGTGGATATGACTAGTTAAGCTAATTAACCTAGTTAAGCCTTTAAATGTCACTTTAAGCTGTATAGAAGTGTCTTTAAAAATATATAGAAAAATATGATTTACTGTCATCATGGCAAAGATAAAAAAAATCAGTTATTAGAAATGAGTTATTAAAACTATAATGTTTAGAAATGTGTTAAAGTTATTTTATTAATAATAATATTCTAATTAATTAGAATCTAATTAATTTCATATTATTATATTATAGTATTATTATTATTATTATTATTATTATAATTATTTCATTGTATTTTTAGAAATCATTATAAAAAATTGTGATTTAACAAACAAACCAATTGTGCGCCCTGTGTCAATCACAGGTCGTAGCACACCGAAAGCATATTTTAAAAAATTGTCATGCTGCAATAGTCTGAAATGCCTGGTCATTGCGAGCGATCACATCACAACCCACTACGAGCGATCAATCATTGACTAACCAGCAAAGAACAGGCAGCCTCCCTCTCATCCGCCCACCGACGAGTTTAAAGGTCAGCCGTGCACAGCAGAGGACCAGTCAGCCGCTGTCAAACTCTTTCACTTTGCTGTGATAAGCACTGGAATTAGCATGCTTGTGTTTTTGTGTAGGTGTGTGCATTTCTAATTCGGTGTATGTGTGAAAATGTATGTGTGTGTGTGTTTGGTGAGGGGGCAGCTTTCTGAAGTTATTGATGCTGGCAGAAAATGATCAAACTCTTCTTCTCTTGCTCCTGTTCCCTTGCTTTGGCCTGCCACTTCTGATTAGCAGCTGAAGATGCCTTTATCAGGACCTCACGCACACACACATTGAGTAACACACACACACACACACACACACACATATGCGTTTGTCCTCTGCAATAACTGAGAGTGACGCATGTTGATGAATTATTTTCTGTTGAGAGATCTTCATGGACACATGCATGGCTGATGCAGTTCCACTGTCAGCTTTAAATGACAAATACACAGAGCAGCAATATTTGTTTAGAGCCTTCGGTAATTTGACAGAACTATCATGCAGACTTTTATTAATATGTTAACAGCAGCGTAGCACAGATAACACTTTGAGCTGCGGATTGTGTATTTCAGTATGCCCTAATAAGGTTCATTAGATGATAAAGGATTTTGAGAGCTCAAAGCTATTATTTCTAATTGAAATGTTCTCAGGGTAGCACAGTGGCTCAGTGGTTAGCACTGTCGCCTCAAAGAAAGAAGGTCACTGGTTTGAGCCTCAGCTTTACATGTTGTCCCCGTGTTCACATGGGTTTCCTCCGGGTGCTCTGGTTTCCTCAACAGTCCAAAGACATATGGTAAAAGTGAGTAAACTAAATTGGCCGTAGTGTATGTGTGTGAATGTGAGAGGGTATGGTAGTTTCCCAGTGCTGGGTTGCAGCTTAAAGGCCATCCACTGTGTAAAACTTATGCTGGATAAGTTGTCAGTTTATTCTGCTGTGGTGATCCCTGATAAATAAAGGACTAAGCCGAAAGGAAAATGAATAAATGAACAAATGAAATGTTCTCATGTAGACTTATGACTCTCATCATGAAGTCTAAGCCAGTTTAACTCGTCTAGACTTTTTAAGAACCAAGTAGTTGAACGGAAAAGTTCAACCAATTTTATTTATTATTATTATTTGTTCACGAAATTCCCTTTAACATTTTAGTTTGGTCAATTGATGCTTTTGAAAACACTACTGGTTGAGTTTAGGGAGTAAGGAGGGTGGGTCAGTTGATCAGTCAGTCAATCAGTCGACAATGGCCTCTTGGTGGGTTTACAGGAGAGCAGCAGGCGCGAATGGCCCTAGCGAGAGAAATTTGAGATCTCAAAAAGCGCACACAGCGGCCTCTGGTGGATTAAAAAAAACTGCAAAAAAAAAAACTTACCTCTTGGGACGTAATTGGTGCTTTCCAGAAATGTATATGGGGTAAGTTTTTAGAATGAGCCTGAGATGAGAAATCCACAGATTTCTGCAGATTTTTAGCCCATCATTTAGTCTATTTATTTACTTGTCTAAATGGGTGTAAATTTATATTTACTGAGTTTTTAATTAATTTTAGTAATATTATTGACAACTATAAAAATGTTCATATGATGTATTTACAATACAGTCTGTAAATTAATATTTTCTGCATATTAGTAGATATAATATAAAATATACTTGCTTTGTTTACCAATAAAATTAATCTAATTGGATTTGCATTGTAAACATTAAATAAAAAGTTAAATAGTTTATTTATATATATTTTAAAATATATATATTTTTTTCTTTTTAAAGTATTTCCCAAATTATGTTTAACAGAGGAAGGAAATTTATAATTTATTTAAAATTTATAGGAAGGGCTAATAATTCGGGGGGGTCTAATAATT
>CAIGQZ010035043.1:14398972-14412511 GCA_903798205.1 Danio tinwini | reverse complement strand
ATATATATATATATATATATATATGTTTGTTTGTGTATATTGTAGCAAATGAGACAGATAGGACACTTATTTTATTATATATAACAAATAATGCACAGACAAATATAAAAAATATTTACGACCCAGAAAAGAAATTGGCCTTGACTAGATCCTTCTTCTATAAATCCCACCATTATGCTTATTTTCTTGGTATGAATGTTTTAACACTACTGCAAACAGATTTGCAGATAGGCCATGCTATATATCCCTGTGGTGCTAATTTGGTGTACTGAACAGTATCTAAATATTATATAAATATTATAATTAATTATAACAAGTTATGATTAATTATTAATATTTCCCCTTGAGCTATTTTCCTATAATTTATGAAAGTATTGTTCATAGTTATTGTTAATGACATCAAATGTATTAACTAATGTAAAATAATTCAACCTTAATATACAGTATATGTATTTTTAAATGTACTGTTATAATAGTCTCATTAAATGTAATAGTTTCATACATTTAGATAAGGAAATTCCTTCTTCTATCTTCTTTTTTTCTACCTGAGTCCAGGTCATTTCTGAAGCATTTTCACTTGAGCAGTGGACAGCAGCCTCTTCACTTCTATTGGAGCTGTTATTGTTATTATTTCAGACACCACCGCCAACAACACTCCAAATGGAAAGTGAAGAGTGAAGCAAGCAATCTGCCATGATGGTGGGGTGCCGCAAATAAAATCTAATGAGGTGTAAGTTTACAGATATGCATGCCATAGTGTATGCACATTCTCATGATGTTATCAGTGTACTTTCAGAATATTTCTGTTGCTATAAATATTAAGTTCTGATGTATGTAGGACCAAAAATTAACTGACCGGTTCATGAGCAAGCACATTCTGACAGTCAGTAGTGTAGACTTTGACAATACTGTCATTAGAAATGTACCACGGAAAAAGAGTTTTGCCTATATTAATCTATATATTGCAAACACAAATCGAATTAAGATGTGGAGTATTCCTTTTTTCAGCCACATTGTGCAGTAGACAAATAAAAACCTTAAAGCAACACACAATTTTTTAAACATGGGCATATTTTACAACTCTCCTAGAGTTAAACAGTTGACCTGAACCATTTTTGAATCCATTCAGCAAATGTCTTGGTCTGCCGGAGTCATTTTTTAGCTTAGCTTAGCATAATGAATTGAATCAGATCTGACCATTAGCATTTCGTTAAAAAAAAATCAAAATAGATTGTTGACATTTTTCCTATTTAAAGCTCAAGTCCTCTGCAGTGACATTGTATTATAAAAATAACAGAAAATAAAAAAATACTATTTATGCCAATATTGCTAGGAACTGTACTCTCATTCTGGTGCATACCTGTCAAATTAGGATGTGAAAATAAGAAATATTTCTGCCTCATGTCTGTTCAAACACACACCCAAAACCAAGACTTTCAACTTCCGCTCCACTTCAAATCGCGTGTACAGACCCGTTAGGGAAACAACATCTATTTAACACTATGGAGCACGTCTGACAATCACACTGTTTTGAGGATTGCATAGGAAGGACAATGGCACCTGTAACTGAAAGGAAGGGAATCCCACCGTTTTTATATTTATTTTAAAGTGTTTACATGCCTAAATAAAATAAAACCACAGAACAGATTCGCATTTAAGAGCAAGAGGCGTCCCATGGTGGTTGGGCGGTATGGGTTGCGTATAGGGAGGATTTACTCTTTGATGTTTATTGCCACCCTTCATAGAAAGATTAAAAATACGGGAGAAAAACAGGAAAATACCTTTACGGGATGATAGTGGGATAAAATTGTAAAATACCGGAGAATCCCAAGAAAAAGAATGATAGAAACACATCTGTCTTGTTTTCTTTCTGTTTAATTACACAATGTAACTACAGAAGACTCAAACTTTAAATGCAAAAATTGATCAAAACTCTTTTTTCTTTTCTTTTTTTGTAATCAAAAGGCTAATGGTCAAATAAAAATGTAAAAATCTCATTCAATTCATTATGCTAAGCTAAGCTAAAAGTGACACTGCTGGAACAAGAAATCGGCTAAATGGATAAAAAAATAGTTCAAGCCAACTGTTTAACTTTAGGAGACTTGTAAAATATTATTCATTTATTTATTTTATTTTTTATTCAAAGGTGAAGGGTGGAGTGTTCCTTTAATAACAGTACTACAATCACGTATGAGTTTTCCTTGCATTTTGGAACTGGTTTTACACAAATCAAGTCAAGTCAAGTTTATTGTCATTCCGCTACGTGTGGACATGCAGAGGAACGAATGTCATGTCTTGCAGGACAATGGTGCTACATAGATTAATCACATGGGGACAGTTTGACAGCAAACAAAAAAGCATTATGTCATCTGTTTGCATGCATAGCATAAGAAATAATTAACCAAGCATAAAGCTTTCATAAATTTAAAAGTGAAATATTTGTATCATAACAAAATGAACTGTATGTTGAAATGTGAGATGTTGAGTAAACATTTGAGCAGTTTTGGGGGTTACAAGTTATAAGTAACACGTGTTACATAATAATATTAATATAATTTTTAACTAGTAACTAGTAATGCATTACTTTTAAAAATAAGTAACATTATTTGAGTTACTTTCAAATGTAACATGACTTTTTACCTTGCTTAATTGGCTTTTAAAAAACATAATGCGGATTAAAAATTACCTGTGTCAGGTTGAATCACACAATGAGAGAGCGTGCTGCGAGGGAACAGACAGTCGACTTGCATGCATCATCATCATCAGGTCTTCTGTTTCACAGCAGATTAGTCAGTGTACTGTTCTATTAACTGAATATCTAAGGATATGGGTTTATTTCGAGTCAGAGGGTCTGATCGACTAGATCTGGTTAAAACAAACGATTCTTTCGTGAATTGCCCGTCATCACTACAGACAGTCCAACACAATCTCACGGCAATTCGTAACTTTTTGATTTAGTAGCTAATTCGTATGAATTTTTACGATCTAATTAGTACCATTTAGTACGATTTGCTCATTGTGCAATGACGGTTGGGTTAAGGGGTGGGGTTGGGTGCCATGCCTCATTTTTAAAATCGTACAAACTCAACTCATACAAATTCGTATGAATTAGCCACTAAACTGACGAAACGTAAAATACTTACGTTTCCTTGTGAGATCAGGCTGGACAGTCAGAATGTCAGCCCAGAGACTTACTTTTTTGCAATGCATTCTTGTTGTTTTGAACTCATTGAAGAAAAGAAGTTAATTGTTGTTAAGTGTAGATTATGTGTAAGTAAAACTCTTGACAACTGCAAGAAACACGACATTGAAAAACACAAAACTGGATTTGAAGCACTACACCCGCACCCCACCTCCAGCTAAAGAAGAAAAGATTGACATCCGTTCATGTTCTCCAGGTTAAACTATTAATTAGACTAATCTGCTTTTATTGTTGAGGAGACGCAGCCACTTTCTACTGTAAAAGCCACTATGTTTTGTAATGTAGTAAGATATTTCTCTTGAAAAATGATTTACACATTTAAGGTCACTTGAAGCATTTCATTCAATGTATAAAGCTCAAAGATTTATTTTGATTTGGGGATGTTTTTTTATTGTCTTAGTGTTCATTTTGTTATTAAAAATTTTAAAGGTTTAAAATCTGTTTTTGCTTTAATAAATTAGTTCATGTTTGTGCCCTTAGGCTTTATTGCAGTCTTTATCTCAATAGACAGTAAATTTACTTAACTAAAACACAAAACATTCAAAAGTAGCAAACACATTACTTTACATGCTGTCATTAATCTGTATATACAGCATGTTTAGCTCTGGGCTCAGAAAGTTCTCAAAATATAATTTGATCCTACATTTTTTGAAAGGAAATTGAAGGTGTAGGTTATATAGGTGGTTGTTAAATGCAGAGCTTCTCGATAAAAAAGGTGAAAAAACACCAGCTGAAAGAGATTAAACCTCAGCAAGTAAGGAAAAGTAACTCAAAAAGTAATATAACACATTACTATCTATAAGTAACTAAGTCATGCAATTAGTTACTTTTTTGGGGAAGTAACTTAATATTGTCATGCACTACTTTCAAAAGTAACTTTCCCTAACACTGCTTCTGAGCCATTAATGGATGTATAATATGTAAAATAGGCATATAAAAGGAATTTTCCAAAAGCAATTAGTTTAAGCACCTTTATCACAATATTGTCTTAAATAATTAGATTACAGATGTGTATGTAAACATATCCACAGTCACACTGGGGGGAAAGCACACATTTGGGCTTAGTTCTGGCCCTCCTCGCAGAACAAGCATTAAGGCTGTAATTGGATCAGTAAAAGCTGGAGAAAAGTTCTCTCCCACCGCACACACAAAGCCCAGCCCTCCTGTAACCTAAATTGTTAATGGAGACAAATGTTCTAGTGCATCCTGGGAGATTTCACTAATGGGGGAAATAACAAGGGGTAAAGCAGGAAGGCTTTTTCAGAAGAGACTGCGCTTTCGGGGCCCAGAGACTGCTGGATACTCAACGCTGACGTCTCGAACTCCCCACGTCCCAGCTCCTTTAATACGGCGAGTTAATCTAACTGACAGAACATCATCAAACTCTCTCTCTCTTTCTCTCTCTCTCTCTCTCTCTCTCTCTCTCTCTCTCTCTCTCTCTCTTTCTCTCTCTCTTTCTCTCTCTCATTCCCAGCCTTTCCTCCCTGTCTACTTTTCAAGAGAGCTAAATCAACAGTGCAAAGACACCCTCAAACCCCACACGCTTCTTAAGAAGGAGAATTCTGCAAACCTGCACTTTCGTCGCAAAATATATATCTCAGCACAACACTGCATCATCTCAGCATGGCATTTAGGAAGTTTCAGGAAAGTTCAAATGGGAGACTTCAGCAAATCTTTTGGAACTTTGAAACGATCGTGTCAACAAAACATGAGCAATGGGCTAAAAAGACCCACGTTGAGGCATGTTTTATCTTTCCAGGTTCAAGAGTTTGAGCTCAAGAAAATCCTGGGATTTTGCTTTGCTAATATGAAGCTACCTCATTTGATTTAATTTGCTGGTTTCTTATCACATAGAAAACATGCTGCTGCTGCACACACACACACACACACACACGCACACAACAGGCTGAAGGCTGAAAGAGACCTTGTGTTATACCGAACCTTCCACTCTGTCCGCTGGCACAGTCAATGAACTGTTGTATGAAGCAGATAAAACTGAACATTGATCCATAATTTATTGGAAAAAAACATGCTTGGTTAAATGGGTGTAACTTCAAGTTAGTCAAGCAGCTAGATTTATGTATCAAATGCATTCAATCGCATGTGTCCAAATCGAAATCCATTGATTGAGTTTTAATTATAAAAGGTGACTCATTTTATTTATTAAGTTTACTTTCAGTTGCATTTTTAGGTGTCCTTGTTACAGTGTAATTATTCATTTAACTACTAAGTGATATTATTTACATGTGCTTACTATATGGTTATAGGGCTAGAATGCAGATTAGGTTTAGGATTAGGTGCATGTAGTTGTGCATAATAAACTGTGATAGATAATAAGTAGAAGAAGAACACCCTAAATTGACACATTCCAGCATGTTCTTTGCAACATAGGCTCCTTCTGAAAACATAGCCCTATATACATTTCTGGAGATGGTGAATAACGTAGCCAGAGGAACATATGGCTGCATTTCGTCTTTAAATTGAATGCTACAGGGCGGTATGTTGCCGTTCCTTTTCAGGTTTACCAGCTGACTGCTTACCTCTATGTGGACGGCTTTTCTGCATGTTGTCAGTTGGTCCAGTGGCTCGTTGTGTACATCGGAGGATTTGACACACAGAGCAGAGTTGACCAGGATGATAACAGTAGGTAATTAACTTGGTAAAAATCAGGCTGTCGGGAGGATTTTTTTTTCTGGATTGCTTTTCAAAACACTGTTGAGTTTAGGTAAGTGGATAGGCACTGGTCAATTGGTGCTTTTTAAAACACTACTGGTTCGGTTTAGAGAAGGAGGAGGGTGGGTCAGTCGATAGGTCAGTTAGCCGATAGTCAGTCGACAGCGGCCTCTAGTGGATTTACATAAGAACAGCAGACACAAATGGCACTTGTGAGAGAAATTTGAGATCTGAAAAAGTGTACACATCGGCTTCAGGTGGATTTACGAAAACAAAAACTGCAAAAAACTTACCTCCTGGGACAAATTTGGCGCTCTCCAGAAATGTATATAGAGGTACATTTTCAGAAAGAGCCTGAGTTGAATTAATTACATGTGCTTATGGTTAGGGTTAGAATGCAGGTTAGGTTTAAGGTTAGGTAATGGTAATTATGGATCATTAATTGTAATTATTAATAAGTATAACAGGAAGGTCCTAAAATGAAGCATTCCCTCATGTTGTTTGTGTGGTATGTTATTGAAAATTTGAATAAATCATTAAACATGGATGGAAATGAAGGGAAACAAACAAACAAATGAAAAGGCAAATGAAGAAATTAGCAAATGAAAGGTAGAAATAACAGAATGGTAGATGAATGAATAAAAAGAAGGTATAGAAGACTGAACGAAAACTAAATAATGGCATTAAGACCAAAAGAGCACTTTAAAAAAAGGTAAAAAAAAATGAAAGAAAGAACAAGAACAAGCAGGAGAAAGGAAGGCACAAATAAAGAAAGAACAGTAAAAAGTAATGAAAGGAAGCAGAAGAAAAAAAATACAAACTAAAAGGAGAATAAAAGAATAGAAGATCAAACAAAAACGTACGGACCAAAGAAAAAAATGAACATAAAGAAGGAAGTAATGAGAGAAGCTAAAAGTAAGCTAAAATATCAATTTATTGGAACCCTATCAGTCAGAAATATGAACAACCTTTCTTTCTCCTTTATCTTAAATCCTCGGTTTCTTCATATTTTCTCAATCCCATTTCTTAATAAGCATAAACTGCGTCTCTTTTTTTTATTTTTTCAAATTTGATTTCCATATCTGTATTTCAGCTCACCCCGGGATAATTGTTAACTTATAATGAAGAAATTAGTCTAGCCGAAAATGAGATTTTTCCAGAAAACAGCAGTTCTCCAATTGACATCAGAGTGACTGTCTGACTCCGGGAGGTACACTCCATTCATCTCACACTTCCCTTTCCAGCTCAATTCACAAATGCATTTTATATTGTTTATGTAGAGTCAGATTAAATTTCCTTTCATTTTTTTAAACCCCTAAAATGTGCACTTCAGAAAAAAAATAAGTGAACATCAGAACCTATAAACCCATTTTGCCTTTATAATCGAGCTGACGTGTATACTGTATAAACCGAACGTGAAACCTATTTTACATTTTCCCCAGTCATGTTTTGCTTTCTCTCTCGCTCTCTGGAGAGTTGCTAAAATGTTTTTGATCTCCACAGCATGAGATGTCTTAATTTCACATCGTCCTTGTGACATCATCTCCCCGGCTTCTGCCGCGTTGTAATCTCGGTGCATCGACGCCACCGACGAGAGCAGGTATTTTATAATCTTCTCAGCGTATGAACGACACACAGTCAGATATATTTAAAGCCCACGGGGATAAAACCAGCGCCTCACCTTGAATGGATAACGCTCTGCATATTGATATTCTCTTTCTTGTTCTCCTTTGCTCCCTCGTTTTCTCTCTCAAGCTCCATTTCTTTTGTCTGCACTCATCTGGCATTATGGGAAATCTGCAATACAAAGTCAGAAACAATTCAGGGATACAAAGACACCGAGCAGTCCCACAGTTAATTTATTTCAAATCCAGCTTTGCTCTACCTGCAGACTGTGGCCCTTATTCGCAAACCATCTGCACTCTTCACCCGTCCCCGCGCCGCTCTTCTCATCCATATTAGACAGCTTGGAGTGAAAGCATTATTAGAGCTAACTTTTGAAAAGGCTCCTCTTGAGGGGGCTTCTTTACAACAGCCTTGATGCCGAGACATTTGGAACGTCAATGTCAGAGAATTTAGGTGTGATATGGAAAGGCGATTAGACTTTTGAAAAGTTTCACGTCATTATTTTCAGATTTGAAAACCTAGAGAATAAATTTGTCATACTTTTTTTAAGATACACCACAGTGGAACCGGAGATATGTGTCATTTCATTTGAGCAAATGCTTTAATAGAGAATTCTCATCAAAACTGTGCCACATTCTTTCTTTTTCCTTTTTCTTTTCTTTCTTTTTTTTTCTTTGGACAGTTGAAGCAACAAAGAAATGTGTAATATATACATGTGTAGTGTATATATATATATATATATATATATATATATATATATATATATATAAATGTACAGCATATACACTCAGCGGCCACTTTATTAGGTACACCTTACTAGTACCAGGTTGGACCTTCATTTGCCTTCAGAACTGCCTTAATCCTTTATGGCATAGATTCAACACGGTACTGGACATATTACTCAGAGATTTTGGTCCATATTGACATGATAGCATCATGCAGTTGTTGCAGATTTGTCGGCTGCACAGTCCCCTGTTAATTTTTTTCCCAATTTCTGTTTAAGAGAAGACTTTTTTTAACACATTTCTAAGCAAAATAGTTTTAATAACTCATCTCCAATAACTGATTTACTTTATCTTTGCTATGATGACAGTACATAATATTTTACTACATATTTTTCAAGACACTTCTATACAGCTAACTAATAGGTTAACTAGGCAGGTTAGGGTAATTAGGCAAGTTATTGTATAATGATGGTTTGTTCTGTAGACAATCAAAAATATATATAGCTTAAAGGCGCTAATAATTTTGACCTTAAAATGATACAAAAAAAATAAAAACTGTTTTTATTCTAGCTGAAATTAAACAAATAAGACTTTCTCCAGAAAAAAAAAAAATAATTATCAGACATACTGTGAAAATTTCCTTGCTCTGTTAAACATAATTTGGGAAATATTTAAAAAAAGGAAAAAAATCAAAGGGGGGCTAATAAATCTGACTTCAACTGTATATTTAGTTCCTTTCTTCTCTTGAATACAAATTATTTTAATAAATTTTTGGTAACTGCCAGCCATTGACTTCCATAGTATATTTTTTTCTATCACGGTTGTCAAAATTCTTCAAAATATTTTCTGTGATCAAAAGAAAAACAAAACTCATAAAAGTTTGGACCACTTGAGTGTGAGTAAATGCTCAGTAAATATTCATTTGTGGGTGAACCATCAAACTTCTTTAAATTAAGTAGGTATTTAAAGAAGAGCAGACTTCTTTACACAAGTGTTGATTTAACGATATTTGGACTACCAAGGTCAGAAGTACAATATGCAAAAGTGTTAAAAGGACAAAAAACGTGGAGAATAAATTCTTATTCCTACTTTTTTTCTTAGATACAGCACAGCTCATTGATGAAACCACAGATGTGTCTGTAGCATTAGATATTCATTTAATTTAAGTGAACGCTTTAATAGAGAATCATTAAAATCATCAATTTTGAAAAGACAGAACACCTGGAGGAGAAATGCTTCTACTTTTTCTTTTTTCTTAGAAAGATGCCACAGCTCATTGGTCAAAATGCAGATTTATGTCTGTATAGATAATTGTTTCATTTGATTGAACACTTCAATAGAGAACACTCACCAAATATGGTGCCATGTTCTCTTTTTTGTAATATGATTACAGTAAAGCACAACATCAAATGAATAACAAAGGACATATGTGAGTTTCTTTCTTCTGTTGAACATAAAATACAGTTATTTTAATTTATTTTGGTAACCACCAGCCATTGACTTTTTCATATTATTTTGTTTTCTTACTTCAATAGTCAATAATTGCCAAGGTCCAACATTCTTCAAAATATATTCTTCTGTGATCAACAGGGGGAAAAAAATCATAAAGGTTTGAAAACACTTGAGTTAATGCTTAGTAATTTTTTTAAGTAAACTATGCCTTTTTAAAGTTCTCAATTTGAAGATATTTGCAACATAAACATTAGGAAAATTTAAGCATGATGCAAAAAGGTGATTAGAATTTTGAAAAGACAAAAAACCTGGAGGAGAAGTTCTTCTTACTTTTTCTTTTTTTCTTAGACATGCCACAGCTTATTGGTGAAAATGCAGATTTATGTCTGTAAAGATAATCAGTTCATTTGATTGAACACTTCCATAGAGAACTCTCATCAAAATGGTGCCACGTTCTCTTTTTTTGTAACATGATTACAATAAAGCACAACAAAGAATCAAAGGAAAAACAAAGGATAGATGTTTCTTTCTTCTGTTGAACAGAAATATATATATATATATATTAATAAATTTTGGTAACCACCAGCCAATGATTTGCATATTATTATTTTTTTTTCTTACCACAAAAGTCAATGGCTGCTGGTTTCCAACATTCTTCAAAATATCTTCTTCTGTAATCAACAGACAAAAATTTAATAAATGTTTGGAAGCACTTGAGAGTGTATAAATTCTTTAAAAAATTAAATTTTTGGATGAACTATTCCTATTTAAAGAAGAGCATGTTCTCAGTTTGAAGATATTTGCAACATAAATAATGGAGAATTTAAGCCCAATGCAGAAAAGTGATAGGACTTTTTTGAAAAGACAGAAAACCTTTTTTTCTTTTTTCTTAAACATGCCACAGCACATGCAGAATTTAAATGCAGATTTATGTCTGTACAGATAGATAATCATTTCATTTAATTGAACGCTACAATAGAGAACGCTCATCAAAACGGTGCATGTTCTCTTTTTTGTAACATGATTACAGTACAGCACAACAATCAAAGAAATAACAAAGGATAGATGTGAGTTTCTTTTGTCTGTTAAACATAAAATATTTTTTTATTAATTTTGGTAACCACCATGCCACTGACTTCCATAGTATTTTTTTTCTTCCTTAAAAGTCAATGACTGCCGGTTTTTAACATTCTTCAAAATATCTTCTTCTGCAATCAACAGACAAAAATCAAATAAAGGTTTGGAAGTACTTGGGAGTGAGTAAATTCTCATTTTTGGATGAACTATCTCTATTTAAAGAAGCGCATGTTCTCAGTTTGAAGATATTTGCAACATAAAAAATAGAGGATTTAAGCACGATACAAAAAGGTGATTAGAGTTTTTTGAAAAGAAAGAAAACCTTTTTTCTTTTTTCTTGGATATGCCACAGCTCATTGGTAAAAACACAGATTTATGTCTGTAGATAGATAGTCATTTCATTTGATTGAACGCTTCAATAGAGAATGCTCATCAAAATGATGCCATGAAAGCTCACGTTCTGCTTTGTTTGTAACATGAAGTCGTGTTATTTGGACTTCAGGAACGATAAGAAGAAGTGTGACACATGAACGCCACACTTTTTGAGCATCGTCAGGATATTGTTGGAACAATGTCAGGGTATCGCTGATTGAGTGGTTGAAGTCCGAAAAGATCTATAATTGAAAAGGAGAAAAAGAGAAGATTGTAGCCTGTCAGGCATTCTGATATCTTTTTAATTACATTTCTTTTTCCCGGGAATGTGATGGTTATGATGATAGGCACAGCTCAGCTGCAGAAAGCTGCCTTCATTAAAAAGCAGGATCTTCAAGAACGTACTGTAAGACTAATTAAAATGGGAAAGGGGAAAGCTAGAGAGGGTGCGAATAGGATTGAGGAAAAATCTGCTATGTCTACATAATTACTTTCGCCCTTCATTTGAAGTTTTATTTTGCTTGGAAATTCAACCTTGAAATGAAAGCAAAACCTATAAAGGCTGGGAAAATGCTGCTGAGGAACATTTAATGATAAAAGGCAGTGAACGGATTGTGTACCTGACCACGGTTACATCTCTCTCTCTCTCTTTCAAAGAGATTTAGTGACATCTCCGCTGCTAAATTGGCAAAAGTTATGTTTTCAAATGGCAGCGCAAGGCGAAGCAGGAGTGTGATTCCCCTTGAATCTAATTCATTAATTGTTATGCTTCAGAATGTTCGAAAACAGAATAAGGGCATGAGAAATAATTAGGGACCCACAGCATGCGGAGGATGATATTTTAAAATTCAGTTTTCTTGTTTTTAACATCATTATCGGGACATGTTGAATCATTTCTATCTTTACCCAAGGTAAAAAGATAATAAAAGCGCAATCACCAGTCTGCCGTTTTTACATGAATGTTTTATTATTTTTTATTTATTTCTCATCATTTCTCTTTTTAATTTTATTAGTGTTTATTACTTTAATGAGCGTCAAAGTCTGGCCATAGTAGAGGTAGGATCTCATGAATATTGTGGGTTTTTTTTTCTTTTTGAAAATCGCCGGGCCCTCAGGAAGTGCAGCCCATTTGACACAATTAGGCAAGCGGGAGGCATTTATCAGCTCTTTTGAAGATACTGCAGAGTTCATTTGATGTAAGGATGAGGTCTTCACCTGAAGTGCAGGTTTTGATTTGTCGCTGTGGTGGTTTTCGAGAGCTCACCGCCCCTTCAGATGCCCACAGCTCTTCCACAGACTCCTGCCTACCAGATGAAGAGCCATTGGGACTTCTGATTGTCACCATATGGTCACAATGTAGACAATTTAGACAGTGACAATCTAAAGTGAGATGCCTTTCTGAGACAAGTAGACCTGTTAATAGTATTGAAATCTATATGTTAATAAAATAACTATCTACATATCTGTCTGTGGGGTGGCTCGGTGGCCCAGAGGTTAGCATTGTCACCTCACAGCAAAAAGGCAACTGGTTCGAGTCCCACCTGGACCAGGTGGCATTTCTGTGTGGAGTTTACATGTTCTCCCTGTGTTCATGTGGGTTTCCTTCGAGTGCTTTGGTTTCTCTCACAGTCCAAATACATGCGCTATCGGTGAATTGGATGAACTAAATTTGCCATAGTGTATGAATGTGAGAGTGTATGGGTGTTTCCCAGTACTGGGTGATGGCTGGAAGGGTAAAACATATGCCAGAATAGCTGGCGGTTCATTTTGCTGTGGCAAGCTCTGAAGTAGAGACTAAGCCGAAGAAAAATGAATGAATGAATGAATGAATAAATTAATGAATGTCTATGTAAACTGGAAAGCAAGCAAAAAAAAACATAAAAAAGGAAAAAGGAAATTAAAAGGATTAAGAAAAGAGAAGAACATTTTTTTGTAAATAATTACAATTAGTATTTTTTAGGAAAAGAAAGACAGTATCACAACAAGGACCTTTATTTTTTTAAATAAAGAATGAGAATAAGAAGCAATCTGAATAATTATATTTAATAATAAAGATATATAATTTTATATAATAAAGATTTTTTAAAGAAAGAAAGAAAGTTTGGAATAATTAGGATTTGTGTTCAATTAAAAGGAAATCAAATAAATAAATAAAAGATAAAACAGTAGAAAGGAAGGATCATTTTAGATTTGTATTTTTAAAGAGGAAACAAATGAATAAATAAAACAAGTATATAGAAAACAGAAAGAATTGGAATTTTGAAACCATAACATTAATTTCTTTATAAAATTTTACATCAATAAAATCTCCAATGTTAAAATCATTAATAAAAAAAAGATTATTAATAACGAAAGAAAGAAAGAAAGAAAGAAAGAAAGAAAGAAAGAAAGAAAGAAAGAAAGAAAGAAAGA
>CAIGQZ010035043.1:14369466-14379953 GCA_903798205.1 Danio tinwini | reverse complement strand
AATAATAATAATAATAATAATAATAATAATAATAATAATAATAATAATAATAATAATAGTAAGTAGAAGAAAAGGAAATAGGAGAAGAAAAAGAGAGACAAACTGAAAAAGAAGGGGAAGAGTGGAGGAAATGTAGAAAAATAAAGTGCTGCAAACAAAACAATGAGAATAAAAAAAAGAAACGTTACTATAATAATGATAATATACAAATAATAAAAACCAAAAGTAAGAAATAATATTAAAAAGAAGAATTTAACTAACAATTTGATGAATTATTAATAGTAATATAATAACAATAATAAATAATAATAATAATAATAATAATAAAAGATCAAGAAGTGGGCAGGGAAATGCACGCGATAACTACAATACTCTCACGCCGATAACAACAACAACAATAATAATAAAAATAATAAATATAATAATAATAATAATAAAGCAACAGCTTTAACAATAATTTAAAGAGTATAGTATTCTATATATCTAATCCAGTAATTTTAACTATTAACTTAACTATTAATAAACCACTAGTTATTTGTTTATTGACCTGAGTTATTGGCCAGAGTTTACTGACCTAAAAGTCATAGGTATGGTTTGTTTATAGTGAGAATTGTAACTTAAAATAAATTATGCCACTAAAGTAGTATATGTTGTCTTTTTTTTTGGTGATAGTTTAGTTTAAAGAGCACCTATTTTACCCCCTTTACAGATACAGATACCCCCTTTAAGATAAGCCTTTGGGGTCTCCAGAATGTGTCTGTAAAGTTTCTGCTCAAAAGACCCAACAGATCATTTATTATAACTTGTCTGCTTCTCATCATGCGTTACTTCAGATAAACAGCAGTCGGTGATAGAGACAGACTCGGAAGAAGCTGAAATAAGGTCACTAGTCAAAAATACCAAGTAAGTTTATTTCATGTGATTTGTGATGGAGTTTATGTCTTGGATTTTATTCATGGTGCCTGTCAATCAATTCGGTGGGTGGGGAAAATTGAACTCCTACGTCATGTTGCAGTGGGTCTCAAAATCATTCATTTAATGTCAGGAAATTTTTAAAAGAGACTTATTCTGTTTATATCACTCGAATATGACAGTGGACACACTATACATACACACAGTTCTGTTCAAATCGCTTCCAAAAGTTGATTTTCATCATAGGTGCCCTTTAAGTATCAATTCTTGTTATAACGAATGGCCTAGATCTGCCTATTATTAAGATATTGGCTGTTTAGTATACTTACAGTATATTCAATTCATCTTTTTTTGTATAGCGCTTATACAATGTAGATTGTGTCAAAGCAGCTTTACATAGAAGAATATAGTGACTTGAAACAGTGTCAGTTTAGTTTTTAGAGATTAAGTTCAGTTCAGTTCAGTTTAGCTCAGGTCAGTGTGGGTTAATATTCACTACTGAGAGTCCAAACACTGAAGAGCAAATCCATTGATCCGCAGCTCTACAGATCCCGAACCATGCAAGCCAGTGGCGACAGCGGCAAGGAAAAAACTTTACTAATTGGTGAAAGTGAAGATTTAAAAAACCTCGATAAAGTATAAGTACAAAGTATAATCTAATTATACATCCTTAATACTACCCAATACCTAAAACCCAACTACTACCTTAATAACTATACTGTAAAACCCAATAAGTTAAGGTAACTCAAACCATTTGAGAAAACCGATTGCAACAAACCATTTAAGTTAAAAAACTAATCCTAATGAGTACTGTGAACGTAATCTATTTGAGTAAACAAAGCAATTTCAACACAGTAAGGCCCAAATAAATTAAGAGAACTCAAACCAACTCAATACTGTAAAACACAATAAGCTAAGGCAACTCAAACCATTTGAGGAAACCGATTGCTACACACCATTTGGGTTCAAAGAATAATCTATATGAGTACTGTGAACTTACACCATTTAAGTTGAAGTAATAAAGAATTTAATTAACTCGTCACCTTCAACATTGAGTTCAAAACTCTTTTCGAATGAGTTGAATTAACTTTCAGTCAATTGTGAGTTAACTACACTCATTTCATTTGATAAAGTTGACTGTTAGGTTTTACAGTGTAATAATAAGCAACAAGCAAGAAATGTATTGAGCTAAAAGCCATAGTTAATGGTTTGTTAATAGCGAGAATTTCAGCTTTTCAAAAAAGTGGGATCACAAATAATTTGTAATCTTAAAGTCGCAAAAACTTTCTTAGATTCGCTTTAGATATTAAAAATGTGCACTCTGTGCTACATAATTTTTCCACATTTTCTGTCAAAACTGCTCATCAGTTGATTTCAAGGGGTCATGATCTTAATGGGAAACTTTAGCAGGCTTCACATTGCGTACACAAAATAAATGGCATGTTAGGAACCGACCTTTTGATATTAGCATTTATATAAATCAGATATCCAATCATGCAGTCGCTGTTTTGAGATGGAAACTTGTAATGTAGCAATCAACATGATAAATACAGCATGTGTTGGGTCGCTTAACATTATTTTTCATTTCAGAAACATTATTAATATCTAAAGGACAGGGAATAGCACATGCAAAGACGTCACATAAAATAGATGTTTTTAAAACCCATACACTTCCCACCTTGATAATCTGTGTATTTATATCTTCAGCCTGAAGTTAGTTCACAATTGAGCTTTTTTCATGCCTATATTATTCTCATTATCTGCCAATCCATATGCCTTTTTATTCTTAAAAAGAATAAGAAAATTATAATTGGACACAGGGTTGATTGTTGGAAACCCAACTCTTGTTAAAAACCTTAAATGAAGTTATTTGAGAAAGCAGTTGAAATGGCAGGTGGCAAAATACCAATTATATCACAAAACCGTGTTTTTCTTTAGAAGTGCGTGTCACATTAGTGGAGAGGGGGTGACAAAGAAACAAAGTAATTAGTTTCTTATTCTCCTACACTTTCTCTCTCCCGCATTGCACTTGTTTTTTAAGGGCTCTTTTAACCAGCTGCCTTTCTGTATGCTAGCATGTTAAGAGTGAAATACTTTGAACAATTTCCTTTTAAGATGTGCTTTTCTGCATGCTAAAAGTAGCACGTAGCATGTTTCTGGAATTGATTTGTATCCTAACATGACCTGTTTTTACATATAAATTGCATCTGCATTGACTTTGATGTGAAATGATTGCATTAAACCAATTAATGGAATCAATTAGAATACTATAAACTGTTACCAAAACAAGTTGTTTAAAGTGATGTATATATTTCACCTTTTAGAAAAGAAACTTATAACAGGGTATAGGGCTGCAATTTTATATACATCATGTACTACATACGTATACCATGACTACTATCACTCTCAATGCTGTAATACCATAGCACAACATGGAAGTAATAAAAGACCACTTGGACATGCTCCATTTCACTGGATTTGTGATTTATAGGTTTGTGTTTGAGTAGCACTTTTGGTTTTATTCGGTAAATTGCTGATGATCTTTCTTCAGGAAATCTGATACAAAATGTAACACTCTTTAATCATTTTTACAATTTACTTTAATTGTGACAACCATTATTAGCTTAGTTTAATTGTGCAGGGGCATATTTGCCCCCTTACAGTGTCTTGAAACTGTGAGATGTTTGTGATTTATTATTTTGATTATGTCTCTTTTGTTTCTCTATATCTTGAATACAATAAATATTTTTGTTTATTTTAATGTTTTACCACAAACCCCTAAATATATGACTTTAACAATTTCATTATTTCACAATTGCATCGTTCCACAATGTATGTACATATAGATACACTCAAAAATAAAAAAATGTTTTGCTCGTTCAACTTATTTAAAATAAGCTGAAGCAACACAATTCTTGAGATTTCATTGGGACAACTTACAATTTTTATGTTCAATCCACATAAATTTGTTAAAAGTGTTAAGTGGGGATAACATGAATGAATTGTGTGAAACCCTGCATTTTTTACAGTGTATGCATGCATTGTATTGTGTTGTATTTTAGGCCTGAGCAATTAATCAAAGGCAATTTTGTGCATATTTTGTCCATAAAGTTGTAGTTCACTTAAAAATACACACAATTAAGTTCTTAATCAAAAATGAAAAAATAATCTAATGATAATGATATTGAGATAGTAGTTAGTGTTATAATATTACAGCTATTTTCATTGCTTCACAGTGAACTACAGCTCTATGTAGTGAATACTACATAGTGAATACTAGTTTTTTACTCCAAACGTATTTCATCTTTCAACTTCAGTCGAGTGTTTGAAATAAATCCTTCTATGAGATGATTCTGTAATCATGAGATTATTAGTCATGTTGAATCAACAAAAGCACTAAAATCTTCAGTTTATACTGCAACACTAGTATAATCTTCTTTGTAGCATATTTCTGCATGAGAGTGCCCTCTGGCCTTCAGAGATTTACTACACAACTGTGCTTCTCTGACAAGATGTGCATGATGATCGCAGTTTTGCTCAATTGTGTATGCAATTTCATTTTGAATAATTGCCCTATTGTATTGTATTTGATTGTATTGTATTGTATTGTATTGTATTGTAAATAGTGTTAGTTACCAATAACATCACTTGAACTACTGAGAGGCAGGAATAAAGTAACCCATTCGCCCAGAGACTGACATCCCGGTAATTCTTGTTGCTTGTCACATTTTCTTGTCATTGATGATGATGCCATTTTAGTCGCTGTGCTCTGTTTTCGTTATACACCAAACCTAACCTTTTTTGATACAGCACATTTCTAAGAGCTCTCATCTCCGTCATCACCTTTGAAACGTGCCCTTAGACAGCCACTCACGCTGACCTTCTCATAGCTAACGTCAGTTTGAAGCGGCTGACAGAACGGTGACATAAAATGGCAGTAAGACCTCCCAAGCCTATTAGAATTGTTTCTGTTTTTCATTTACCAAGCAAAATGGAGAGACCCAAGGTGAAGTTTGATGTCTGCTGAAGGCTTGGCAAGTGAAATATTCCACAGTTTCGTATATATAGCAAAGCTCTTAGCCTGTAAAAAAAATGCATACCAAGACATAATGATTCAAAACTAAGTGGGATGTCCCGACGTGGGATGACAGTCTTAGCAGGAATGGGACATAATGAGATGTAATACTGTAGCTTTCAAACAGCCGGGTTTGTTGATTCAAGACAAGCAACCTGTTTCCTATGCCGGGAGAACCGGGGGAGTCCATGTCAAGTGATGTGAAATTGCCTTCTTTCTCCGACCTTATTTTAGAGTGCCATTAATGACCTGTGCGGCAGAAAGGGTGACCTGTCTAACTCTGTGACGTGTTTTCAAATAGCTGTATAATGAGCCATGTCAACCGTCTGCTTTTGGGGATCTGAAGATGACTGCTTTTGGCTCTTTCCCACTTCAAACCGTGGTGAAATAAGCCACTTCTCTGCATAATGAGAGGACTGATTATCTTGGCATTATTGTTCATGTCGTAGCACTGTCTTTGAAGAGGTACGTCTGCTCCAAACACCTCAAGATGTCGCCTATGGTGATTAAAACTTGGCTTGAGATGCCATGGCTTGGAAATGTGTCTGCGTGATGATAAAAAGCACATATGACTTCTGCTGCACCTCGCTGGCACCTTTAGTCTGTTTTCCTCTACGTCGCAGGCAGGGGATCGTATCTTTGAACTTTACGAATGCCTTTTGAAAAGCTCTGAAAATTGCTTCCCAAATGCTTTTGGACCATTGGTTATTCAGGTGGTGGCTGCATTTCTAACTATTCGCATTTGGATTGCAATAGGGCACAAAGTATCGCAATCTCCCTCCAGATTGTTGGTGAGATTTGTGCTGATGCAAAAAAAGCCAGATTCTTGAACTAATTTATTTTTATTATGGCATTTATTTATCTTTGGCAAAGATTAATTGAGATTAATCACATCTAACATAAAA
Organism: Danio tinwini; assembly: GCA_903798205.1. Lineage (NCBI taxonomy): Eukaryota > Metazoa > Chordata > Actinopteri > Cypriniformes > Danionidae > Danio > Danio tinwini. Next base: position 14,374,061 of record CAIGQZ010035043.1, on the reverse strand, counting down.
TGTTGTTTTGGCATAATGTATTTGAATTTAGGGGCTGTACGATAGCGCAGTGGGTAGCACGTTCGGCTAGGTCAGTTGGCATTTCTGTGTGGAGTTTGCATGTTCTCCCGTGTGTTCTCCTTGTATCTTTGCCCAGCACTACTATTTGTAGAATTGGACGAAACTCTAGACTGTAAAAAAAAACAAAAACATGAATTAATTAAACATGAATTATGTGATTCATATTTGTTTTGTACATTTATGTATGCTTTTGAATTGCATTATGGGATTTTGATCTTTCCTCCAATGACATTTGATGTTTAAAAGTTTAAACCCCCTGAAACTTTTTTTCTTTTTTTAAGTATTTCCCAAATGATGTTTAATAGAGAAACAATTTTCACAGTATGTCTGATAATATTGTTTCTTCTGGAGAAAGTCTTACTTGTTTTATTTCAGTTTGAATTAAAGCAGTTTTTTTATCATTTTAAGGTCAAAATTATTAGCCCCTTTATTTTATTTTTCGATAGTCTACAGAACAAACCATCGTTATACAATAACTTGCCTAATAACCCTAACCTGCCTAGTTAACCTAATTAACCTAGTTAAGACTTTAAATGTCACTTTAAGCTGTATAGAAGTGTCTTGAAAAATTCATTCATTCATTCATTCATTTTCTTTTCGGCTTTGTCCCTTTAGTAATCTGGGGTTGCCACAGCGGAATGAACCGTCAACTTATACAGCATATGTTTTACGCAGCGGATGCCCTTCCAGCTGCAACGCATCACTGGGAAACACCCATACACTTCCATTCACACTCGTACACTACAGACTATTTAGCTTACCCAATTCACCTATAGCGCATGTCTTCAGACTTGTGGGGGACTTCAACTGTATATGTGGGACATTCCACCAGATACATACATTATCAGTCCCTGAAATAAAAACAATAATAGAGTGAATAAAGTTGTTTAATGTCAAAAATTTCTAAAATGGACTGATGGCTGATTTCTGTGAGTTGTAAAGAAATGTCATTCTTTTTGTTTTCAGGTTTTAGTTTTTTTATATAACATACCACACTGTACAAACTCTGTCATTGTCCTTATCCTCAGCCCAATTGAACCTACAGCTTTAATAGTTTTGTTATGCTAAAAACTGTTATTTAGTAAAAATTCACAAATAGCAAGTTTAAGTTGCTATTCACATCAATTGATTAATACCATGAAATTCTAAACAAAGTCTACAAATAAATACTACAAATATATAATACAAATAAATGTACAATTCTCCCCATGCTGTCACATTTGCATTAAATTGAACATAAAATGCGTGCATTACACTTTTTAAGGCTATGACTCGAAAGTGACATCATTTGACGGAGAAGAAGCTGACAGCGATCAAGGATGCATTCTATCATTAAATTGTATGAATTTATGCTTGTTTTTAAAATATTTTTTGAAGACCGCAAGCTTAAGTCAGGCCCTGTCACATTTTTATAAGTGAAAATGTAGTTTCTGGTAAAATGTCCCTTATCTGTTAGGTTCGGGTTAGGGTTAGTGTAAGTTGACATGTACTTGCAAAGATTTTTATGGTCAGTTAAATGTCTGTTAAAGGAGCAGTGTCAACAGATATTTAGCAGACAGTCTAGTAATACAACATCTAAATAAAGTGTTACTATATATATTGTCTTTTGTTTTTTTATAGAATATAATGCTTCAAACTACTAGAATGTCAATAAATGTAACTTTGTTAAAGTGCAGAGTTGAACTGTCAAACTCAAAAGTCGAAGTGCAAAGATCAATAATGCTATTCATAAGCATAAATAAATTAATACACCTGTAAATCATAAAATACAAATCCTGTTATTTAACGCAGTGGTTCTCAAACATTTTTCACCAAGTACCACCTCAGAAAAAAAATTGTCTCTCTAAGTACCACCATAATGACCAGTATTAAAAATACAGTAGTGTAGCAGGCCTAATTAGACAGCTGCAGCTCTGCACTGTCCAGGCAGATTAAATTTTTATTAAGAATATTTATTATTGTCAGCCACTTTAACCCTTTGAGGTATACAATAACACTGATATGATCAGTAAACAGATTTTAATAGGCTAAACCTTTTATTTTATTTTATTTTCAATTTTCTAATGTTTGTTATGTATTCTATCATTTGAAGCTAATTTCCTCCACATATTTGTAACAGTTGTTGGGGCGTATCTCGTATTTTTATATCCCAATGTTGACAGGTATAGTTTAATAACCTGCTTTTCGAATACACAAATCCTACTCTAACACGCAGTAAGCAGATCTTCAAATCATATATTTAAATTCAATTTTAAAGATATACAAATAAGTCATATATACATGTAATATATATGTTTTTAAATATTTAAAAGAGTTTGTATATGAATATGATGACATATAGCCTATATTTATGAGGTCCAAGGAACATTTCCAGGTTTTGATGAATAGGCTACTATACATTTAAGTACAGCAGATTTCTTTACTTTTTAAGAACAGTGCCATCTTTTTTAATTTTTAGAAGAACATTTAATTTTAACTTTTTTTTTACCTGTAAGCACAGTAAATGTTCAAACTACTTATACTGTTTAAAAGTGTGTTTATTTTTTTACTTTATTCATCGATTCCTCCACGTACCACTAGAAGGAAGCCTGGTACACGTACCACATTTTGAGAACCACGTATTTAACGGATATGTGTTCCACTGTATATCCATCTCCCTTTCCTTCCGTTCAGAGGCTCACAAACTAGCCAGAGCTTTAAAATGTATCCTTAAGTGCTTGTATCATAACACCCCGCTCGTGTAGACATACATCATCACAAATATCCCATCCCTGAAAAAAAAAATCTGACACACAGACAAATACAAATACCAGGCTTTGTGGAGAAGGTAATAACCAACCTGTCATGTCACATACACTGTTCACTAGATTACGAAGTAATTGAATCACAGTTGGCACGGCAGGGACCATTATACCTGTGAGAGATGTGCAACGTGGTTAAGTCATCATATTTATTGCCCTCACTTAATCTCTTTTGCTCTCTTCCCTTCAATAACGGTAACCTCCCTGCCCCCCTCCTTAACAAGCTTAACCAAAGGCCGGGCAGCTTCCTCTGTGCAACCAAACATCTTCAGCTCCAACCGAGGCTTCAAATGATTAGCAACCAAGCAACCACCCCTCAAGGCTCAGATCTGCAGCAATAATACCCAGGCAAACCTAATTACCTAAAGAGATCAACCTTCCCCCTCTACACACTCCACGCTCCCATATCAGGTAAATCTAATAGCAAGGTGCAATATCAGAGAACAATGGCACCATTATTTTTCATCAGTGTTCTTCAGAAACCAACACCTCGGAGCTGCGTTTAGCTGAGAGCCGTCGCCTGTGCCGCATCTAATCGTGGGTGCTTGCCCCAGATTTCCTTTCGGTCATGTTGCGGCAAGGGGATTGACTTATTGCTTCAAATTCATGAATATGAATTATTACATGGTTTTCACTGTGATCAGCGCTGTGTAAACGGTGAAGCAGCTGGCTCTTCACTTTAGCACAAGTCGTCGATGACTCTTTAAAACTTCTAAGAATTTTCATTCGGTGCACAGGTGTTTACTTGATAGCTTTTTGCTGGAGGAAATGCTAATAGCAGCTTTAGATTTATTTTATTGGACTGTTTCTTGCCATTACATACGCAGGAGGGCTGAGCTTCTGAATATCACTGTTCAACCTACTGTTGTGCCAGTTACTACAACTTCCACTGTGATGTTTTAAGTTGATATTGATTTTATAACTACACTTTGCAAGATTCAGCCAGAATGTCAGGCTAAAGTTATGGAGATTTGGGTTGCAGGACTACTGTATATGCTCTATGTTTTGATCTTTTGACTATTTTATATTTTTGCCTTGCCTGTTTACATTCACTTTAAATATGACTGGCATCCATAATGTGTGTTTACAGTACTTTTATTTCCTACCTAAAATTATTCTGTTGGTGATCACTTTCTGACTTTTCTTTCACCCTTGGGTTCTGAATGTTTGCTCATGCTATTAATATTATATAATTCACTGTGGGTGCTCCATTCAGTTTTCATTTATTTAAAAGCTGTCATTGATGTTTGCAATGCGGAACTTGACTGAACTGAGTAAAAAATATATATATATATATATATATATATATCAATTTTGAGATATGAATATTTAAAAATCTGGAATCTGAAGATGGAAAACAAAATATAAACATATTGAGAAAAAAAAACCTTTTAAAGTTGTCCACAGGAAGTCTTTAGCACAGCATAATAAAGGGAAATAAATGAAATGTACTTTAACAACAATTTTATTTTAAATGTTATAAAAATTGACAAAGGTTTACATTTAAAGTTTAGCAAAAACAAAACAAATACAACAATAATAATGTATAAGCTCAAAATAACTTGATACACTTTGAAATAAATTAATAATAATGATATTAAATAATACAGCAATGTTCTGATGTGTTTAATTGGGGTTGGAACTAAAATTTGTAGGACACCGGCCCACCAGGATTGAGTTTTGAAACCTCTAATCTAGAATCTCCAAATAGTCATAGAATGCTTTAAATTAGAC
>CAIGQZ010035043.1:14334403-14349466 GCA_903798205.1 Danio tinwini | reverse complement strand
TGTGTGTGTGTGTGTGTGTGTGTGTGTGTGTGTGTCTGTGTGTGTGTCTGTGTCTGTGTCTGTGTCTGTGTGTGTGTGTGTGTGTGTGTGTGTGTGTGTGTGTGTGTGTGTGTGTGTGTGTGTGTGTTTGAAAATGAATAGTATAGAAAAGTTTAATAATTTTAAAGTGCATAAAACTAAACCGTGAAAACATTTTATTTTGCATGTGCATGTTTTCCAAATTACAGAAGGCATTAACTAACAATTCTAAACAAAAAAAAAATAGTAAACACTGCACAGAGATTAGCTATGTTTCCATCCACCTATTTTTATACACATTTTGCATATGCACATTAATTAAAATGGTTGATGGAAATGCCATAATGCGCATACATTTTGAAAATGCACATAAAAAAACATACGCGCATAATTGAGTAGCATAAACTTTTTATTAGATAAGAAAAGATGTGCATAAATTACAATGGAAACACTTTTATCGCACAAATTCCAGTATGAGCATTAAAAAACTCATGTGATTTTGTTTTAAGAGATCATGTGATGAGTAAATGGACAAACCAAAAGGCTGAGCACATTGTAAAACATCTGAAATGTTGTTTTAGTCATTCTAAAACACTGTAACCATTTCAGTATTAGTGTTATTATATTATTAATGACCTCCAGAATCAAGAGCATCTGTGCTCCGCGTCTGACACCTTCAAACGCCACCGCGAGTTCACTGCATGTCAGGATTGCCTTCTGAGGCGCAAGTCACTTATTAGATGAAGAAAAGATTGACGCAGCTTCTCCTACTGCAGCAAATTCAGTTTTTACTGTTGATATTTGGCGCAAGTTAATCAGCAAGTGACAATTTTGTTCTCTTTGACTCGTCGGATGGAAACGCTGCTTTACTTGCACGTCTTTTATGGGATAATTCAATCTTGCGCATAAAGTTCATTCACCTTTTTGGATGGAAACATAGCTATTGTCTATCAATTAGAATATTGTAAATTGTACTTCAAGAATGCTCAATGTCTAATTGTACCTCCAAAATAGTATCTTAATTGTGCCTTTTATTCCTGAAAATGTTTGTTCAGCTGTATTTTAAATGATCATCCAATCAAATGCAGTCAACAGTGTGCTTGTCGCTCCACAGATGTTGGTTTACCACACTTTAAAGATGTTGATTGAAGTGTCACAGCTTGGTTCATCAATCCACGTTGAGTCTGAGCGTTCAATGCGCCTCAGGAGGACAAAAGAAAGTCCCGCAGCTTCAGCAAACTTCAAGCTGTCTCATTAAACAACCAAGCCTTTGTCTGTGTAAAATGGAGATTATTTCATACAATTAACATACAAAACAACAAGATTATCATCACAGTAGTAATAAAAGGTCTACTGCGCTGAAACAGTTGGACAGATGTGCCGGTTGAGACACCAGCGTGCGAACAGGGCCCTCATTACGCCAAGAGACAAACAGGGCCTTCGGATAATGGACTCTCATTTGATCCAGTTCAATTCAATACTGATTGAATCAAACAAAACATTGCCCTTTCATTCGCTCTGAAATTGCATTCCTCAAAATACTGCGGGGGGTGGAAGGAGGAGACGAGGGGGAAGCTGCGGAGGCAAATAAACAAATAGAGGGAATAATTTGTTGTGAAAGATTAAATGGCGCTGGCTTGGCCCATCGGCCTTGATTGTTGGAATCAGTGCACTTCATCCACTTCTTCGACTCGCACACGGGCACACAACATTAATGGAAATGGCAAACATATGACCAATCTCCACTGTGTAAATGCACAGCCATGGAAGTTATTACTACCCTTTGGCTTATCTTGACATTAAAGATTATCCCGAATTAGGTTTATGCGACCGGCTTTGTTTGTTTTTTCGAGGAGATGTGGGGAAAATGTCGCTTTTGCTCTTTATGTCAAGACACTGCAGGTGAATAGAGTAAAAAAAAAAGTGTTATTATTATTATGTTAATTGAGGTTTTTCTTTTTACCAAGGAGGTTTGGGAATTTTTTATATCCTTTCATAATTTATAAATGGTTAAAATATGATAGTAACCAAAGAATAATCAGGCAAATAATACATTAACATAAACCTCTGTAAAGACCTTCAGAATATGAAAATGAAGATAACTAAAGTTTGGTGCATGTGTGTGCTTCTGAAATGAAGAATTACACTGCAAAAGAATGCTTTGAAGTTTTGTCTTGTTTCAAGTCCAAATATCTAAAAAGTAATCTTAAATCAAGAATCAAGTAAAAAATATTGTTGTTCTCATAAATGAAAAATTAATAGAGTTTTTCCCCTAAAACAAGTTGAATAATCTGCCACTGGGAAAAGTAATCTAGTTTCAGTTTCAAATAAGATTATTTTAGTGATCTCATTGCCAGATTGTTTTGCTTGCATTTAAGGAAAAAAAAATATTTTCTTTTTTTTTTATTGTTTCTGAAAACAAAACAGTATTTTTTTTCTTGTCTAGAAATCACATCCTGATTTAGAATTTTTTGCCATTTGGACTAAAAACAACATAAAAACTGAGTAAAAAAATAATTATATTTTGCAGTGTATGACTCAGTGAAGGGGAAAAATCATTTTGAGAAAACAATGCTACCCAGCAGACACAGCATGTCAACATGACGTCAGATTGATGTTGTACCTGAATGTTGTGGGACATTGTATTTTGTTTGGAAATGAAAATGGGGTTGACGTCAGAACCCAACATCAATGTCCAACGTTTAATCTAAAATCAACCAAATATCAACATCTAATGATGTTACAGCTTGACGTTGTGTGGACTTTACCACTATGACGTCTGACAGACATTTGATTTTGGTTGCCATACATGACGAATAAATGCCAGTGTTTAACATCAATATGATGTTGGTTTAAGATGTTGGCTTGACATTGGATATTGGTCACTCTCCAACACAACCTAAACTCAACCAAATGTTAATGTAATTTGACGTAGTTATTGGACGTCAAAATAACGTTGTCCTTGGACACTTGCTAGACTTAGAATATTGGACATTTGATGTCATGGCCTATATCTAACCTAATATTATTGTCTTATCACGTTGTGTACTTGCTGAGTTCAAACTAAAATTGAGAGAGAGAGAGAAAGAGAGAGAGAGAGAGAGAGAGAGAGAGAGAGAGAGAGAGAGAGAGAAAGACTTTATGAAAAGCCAAAAAGCCCAAAATCTCCAAAAATTTTGAGGTGCATGAAAAATCTTTAGAACATTTGCTCATGCAGTGTTTTCAACATACAAGCGTCACTTTTTAGACTCTGAAGAGATTTAAAGCTTTAATTGTGCCTGTGTGATTTAATTGTGATTGCAATGTTTGAACTGCAACTTACAGATCTTACAAAAACAGCCTGAGGGGTTGTTTCCTAGCAGGCTGTGAATGAAAAGCACGTAAATCCTGTAAGAAAGAAGTTAGGAATGTTCTTTGTGTGTAGCAAATGTAGTAGATATGATTAAACAGCATAATTCAGGTGTTTGTGGGCTGTGATCCTGGGTGCTCTTTCCCTAAGCTGCTCTCTGCTCAGCTTGTCTTCAAAGTTTTACGTAAAAGAAAACTCTCAAAAGCTCCATTTTTCTTTCAATTTCTTTCTTAGAATAATATTACCCAGGGCCTTTTGATTTTTTTTTTCTGAGATTTCCTATCACATGACTTTTAAGCAATAAATACAATTTACTTAATATGTCTACTGGAAATTCTTGCATTCTTTACTGAGTAAACTGCACATTAAAATCTGCTTAACTGAGTTACATAAAAGTACCATTGTTTGTTAAGCAGTTTCTACTAAGTCATTTGAACTTTGCTTTGCAATACTCACTTTTAAGTATACAGTGCTTAGCATATATTAGTAAACCCCATTTTGAAAATGAATATTTTTTATCCATTTTTCAGTAAATATGGGTAATATATATTGGTGCATTTAAACAAAACAACTTTATTAAACAAAACATCTTTAGAAATGGAAAGATAATACATTTAAATTAAATTACAAACTACAACATTTCAACAAAATTGTATATAATTTTTGTTTCTCTTGATTTTTGCTATTTTTGCTATTTTTATTTAATATTTTCCTCTAACATATACATTTAGTCTACAAATTTTTTTATCCATTATCATAAGTTATTTTCTTAGATAAGCTCCAGATTTGGCTTCAGCACTGACTAATGTAATGTATATGCACAAGTATGTAAAACATGCTATAGAAAACATTAATTTAAATGAGAGATTTGTGGTGGGGGGGGTGTACTCATATATGCTGAGCACTGTAGCTCTTTCTTTAAGGCATGCCTTTAAAGATTACTTTTAAAGTTACCTAAAGCCTTTAAAGTTACCTTTCGGTAAGCAACACTAAAATTTCGTGTTCTACTTTGTAAGATAATGTCTACCTACATAAAGTTTGGTAGCCAACTGAACATATAAACCTAAGGAGCTCTATTTTAATCAATTTAATGATCTAGGTACAAAGTCTAAAGCGCATGGTACAATTAAGCATTAAGGGCATGTCCGAATCTACTTTTGCTATTTTAAGGACAGACTTTGTGCCGTGACGCATGCTCTAATAGGGTTGTGCTTATTATCTTAATTAGTTATGGGTGTTTTAAGCATAATGTGCAAACCAATCAGAGTCTCATCTCACATTCCCTTTAAGAGTCAGTTGTGTCGCGACATGGCGCATTTGTTAATTACATGTCGGACTTTGTAAGAGGAGAAACTGAAAGCTTCACTAGTTAGAAAACAGTTAAACAGACTATCCACACGAAGATAAAGAACGAGCCTCCTCCATTCGGCCTCTTTACTTTCTCTTTACTTTTACTCTTTACCTTACTCCTTTACTTTCGTGGATTAGGAAACAGTGGTGTATGTGCTCCACTGAAGACATCCATTAGCCTACATATTTTGATTTAGTTTAAGCACAAAGATTTGTTTCAAAACTATTTCTAAATTCAGTTCTAATTTCCAGCAAGCGAATAAATGAACAATAATAATGAAATGTGGTCAAAAAAATTTGGCTATATCCAAACACACGTCCTATTCTTATGTATACATCTCCAAAACCTAACAGCTGGACAAATCTAAACTAACAAATATAAATATGCATATAATATATTACTACTAATAATATTATTATACTAATGTGAAATGTCATTATGTTTTACCCTTGGAGTCGCAACCCAGTGCTGGAAAACACCCATACACACTTACATTCACACACGCTCTCATACTCTATGGCCAATTTTGTTCATCCAATTCACTTATAGCGCATGTTTTTCGACTATGGGGGAACCGGAGCCCCCGGAGAAAACCCACATGAACATGGGGAGAACAAGCATACTCCACACAAATGGCAACTGACCCAGCCGGGATTCAAACCGGTGACTTTCTTGCTGTGAGGCAACAGTGCTAACCACTGAACCACCATGCCACATAAATATATATAGTTAACTAAGTAAATGTGCAAAAGCACCTTATAGGAACAACCAAAGATGTAATCCAGCAGGCACCTTGATGTAAAAGTGACATTAAAAACAACACAATTGATTAATTTCAATTGACTACCCTGATGTTAATTTACATCAAATTGACATCTAACATTGGCATCAAAAACACTTTAAGACTTAATTGATAGACTGGATTTAATTTATTTATTTTTTTTTTTTAACTAATCTAACATTGGTGTTTTTGACATGATCAGATGTCAATCCGATGTCCCTTTGACTTCAGGGTAGTTTACATGCATTGTGGGATACAACAAATTTGCAAGTGGCATGGTGGCTCAGTGGATAGCACTGTCGCCTCACAGCAAGAAGGTTGCTGATTTGAGTTTGCCTGGGCCAGTTGGCGTTTCTGTGTGGAGTTTGCATGTTCTCCCTGTGTTCACATGGGTTTTCTCAGGGTGCTCCGGTTTCCCCCACAATCCAAAGACATGCGCTATAGGTGAATTGAATAAACTAAATTGGCCGTTGTGTGTGTGTGTGTGTGTGTGTGTGTGTGTGTTTGTGTGTGTGTGTGTGTGTGTGAATGCAAGAGTATATGCGTGTTTCTCAGGGCATCCGCTGCGTAAAACATATGCTGGATAAGTTGGCAGTTCCTTCTGCTGTGGTGTCCCCTGATGAATAAAAGGACTAAACCGAAGTAAAATGAATTAATGAATGAACATATTTGGAATTGAAGCCTTCTTTTTGGTGGTCAAAAGGACATTAATTTGTGGATGTCAAATAAAGATGAAGGTTTTGAAATAAAATCGATTTCTGACATGTTTTTCATGTGTTTTTAACATCAAGGTGCGTGCTGGAAGTATAAAATGATCCCTCGATTTCTAAAAAGCTGTGTAGCCACACACTTACCTCAACAGATATAGAAAACATCTATAGATGGACTGACAGAAAAATAAAGGCATTTGTCTGTCAAACGTCCTATACTATATGATGTTGGATAGTTTATGTGACTTTAGAGTTACATCTTGGTGGACCGGCCTCATGGCTAGTTCTGATCTCCTATAACCACCCAGTGTGAAATGAAGAAAAACCCAAACAGCGATGTTCAAAGTGCACAGCGTGATGTTTAGAAACAGAAACTCCAAATGGCTTTGGGAGCAGGATAGTGTTTAATTTTTTTTCCAGCACCTCATTTCATTTCATCACACTTGACATTTCTGATACATTATCAGACTGTGTGGTACAACAAACCCAACTCTTTGTGTTTGGTTCCACTCTTATTCAGCCACCAAGACATACTTGACATGTTATGCTGTGTGTTTACAAAACAAAACAGTTTCCCAGGCACCAGGAGACCATCTTCAGTCCCCTCTGTGACTTTTAGTATGCATTTCTTTTTATGGCCGTCTTAAGGCAACTGGTTGGTGGGAAATCAGAGCGCAAAAGGAACAGCTGACGAACAGAGATGCAAAACCCCCGGCGGTCTCTGCACTCAGGGCAATACACAAGAGAGAGCGCTGCTATTTCAAACATGGAAAAAACAAGACGTGAGGCTCTGTGATCTTACATAAACATATTATTTCTGTCTTTTTTTTCCTTCTGCATTCTTTCTCCAATTGCTTTCTTTTTCCAAACCACATAAGGGACACTTACCTTAAGATATACAGTACATGCCTAATAAAAACATGCAGCCCATTCTCATGTTAAAACATGCTGTATCTGTTTTGTGAGGTGCCCATTTTGTATGACTTTGGGATTTTTGAAAAAAATACAAATCTTAGGTGCAGCAACTGATTACACATAGTCTGGATTTTAAATAATATTTATTTGTATATCATTACAGTTCATTTTCAGTCATCAACTTATTATTGTTTTCCAAATATAGAGATTACAGTTGCTTTTTATTGATTACAAGATTACATTTTATGTGCATCTGGGAAATAGAGAGAGGTCTGGATGCAGACTAGGTGCAGTTGCATGGTGAGCTGCATGCAAAGCTTTTTAATGCCTACACCAAATCCAACTCCTAACCCTACCCCTCACAGTGACGTCACTAGCTCCACTCAGTGCATTGCGTCTGGCATTGCATGTGTGAGATATACAGTCTCAGCTTGCAAATCCAAGGTTGCATCCAGATACTATAGGGAAATATTCCATGTCATAAACAGCAGCTGTGCAAAAATATTTAAATCTTTGGGTGCGTAACTTTATTCCATATTTTTGCTTTTATTAATGTTTGTTCATGTGCTATTGTAATTCCAACATGGGCCAATTCTGAAAACGTAGCCCCTATATGCATTTCTGGATATCGCGAATTATGTAGCCAGAAGTATGTATGGCTGCATTTTGTCTTTACAATGAATGCTATAGGGTTGTATGACACCATTCCTTTTCACTCTAGCAGCTGACTGCTTACCTCAGCATGGATGGCTTTCCCGCTGTTACCAGTTCAGTTTGTCCAGTTAGATCACCATGTAAGTTGGTAGACTTGAGACGCAGAGATGTGTTGACCATGACAACAGGGTTTGAGTCCAGCGAAGAACAGTTCCAGAAAGCAGATAAAACAAAAGACAAAAAATAAAATAAACTAGTAAATAACAGGGTGAGGATGTGGTAAAATCTGAAAATGTAGTAAAAATCAGATGAGGGCTTTTCTTTTTCTGGATTGCTTTTAAAAACTGTCGGTTGGGTTTAGGGAAATGGGTGGGCACTGGTCAATTGGTGCTTTTGAAAACACTTTTGGTTGGGTTTAGGAAAGGAGGAGGGTGGGTCAGTCAGTCAGTCAGTCAGTCAGTCAGTCAGACAGTCAGACAGTCAGTCAGACGGTCAGTCAGTCAATCAGTCAGTCGACAGTGGTCTCTGGTGGATTTGCGCAAGAAGAGCAAAAGAAGCGTACATAGTGGCCTCTGGTGGATTTGTGAAAACAAAAACTGCAAAAAAACGTTGCTCCTGGGGCGTATTTGACGCTCTTCAGAAATCATCACCTTAGAACTATAAGGTTCTATCTGTGTTCTGGATGATTTTGAGATATTGAGCTTCAAAGTTTTTGCATTCCATAGCAAACAGTGCATGTGTAACATTTATTTTTTAAATAAAACATCTTATGTTTTATTTGTTTTATTCATCTTACAATGTAAACAACTTCTAAAAAAACATCCCATATTGTAAGTGTTGTCATTTAATAAGAATATGTCAATAACTCAATTTTGACAAAAAATGTCAGATAGAACCTTATAATTCTAAGGTGACAAAATGTACATATCGGTACAGTACATTTTCTTAGAATGAGCTTGGGTTGGGAAATTCCCAAACTTCTTTGTAAATTTCAAATAGCCTGACAGCACATTCACTTTTTCAGTTCTATGATATGTACATGACATTAAGGTAAACAAAAAAATACATTTGTTATATATACACTGTAAAAATGCTGGGTTTCACACAATTTCACAATTTAAGATAACTTAATTGAGTAACTAAGAATTGTGTTGTTTCAACTCATTTTAAATTTAAATAGGTAGTTTAAACAAGCAGCAAAAGTCATTCTTGAGTGCAGATAGATAGATAGTCAAGGCCAGGCAAGTTTATTTTTATAGCACATTTAACACACAGTGGCAATTTAGAGTGCTTCACATAAACAGTAATAAAAGAGACAATTATAAAAAAATAAAAACAAAGAATAAAAATGATTAAAAACAGGTTTAAATGTGTTTAAACAGGTTATAAAAGAGTGAAAAAAAGGAAGACATCGTAGTGTGATCTGTTGGACATAGCACAGCGCTCATTCAGTAAAGGCACAGCTAAACAGATGTGTTTTCAGTCTTGATTTGAATTTGCCTAATGTTGGAGCATATCTGATCATTTCTGGAAGCTGATTCCAGCAACAGGGTGCACAGAAGCTGAAGGCGGATTTGACTGAACTCTTGGAATTTATAATTTACTTGATCCTAATGATCTGAGTGACCTGTTTGTTAGGTTTGTATTCAGTGAGCATATCTGTAATGTATTAAGGTCCTAGGCCATTTAATAATTATATACAAGTAATAATACTTAAAAATCAATTCTGAATGTAACTAGGAGTCCTCAGCACAGGTGTGATGTGATCTGGTTTTCTGGTTCTGGTCAGAATCCTGGCCGCAGCGTTCTGGATGAGCTGCAACTTTTGGAAAGGCCAGTGAGGAGGCCAATACAATAATCCACCCTGCTGCTGATAAAAGCATGAACAAGATTCTCCAAGTCATCACTGGAAACTAAGCATCTAATTCTTGCAACGTTTTTGAGATGATAGTATGCTGATTTAGTTACTGCTTTGACAGGACTACTGTAACTCAGATCTGACTCCAGAATCACACAAAGATTCTTGACCTTATTCACCTTGAGAACCTCATCTCTGTTCCCAAATGTAATGTCTTCAGTTTTCTCTTTGTCAAACTGAAGAAAGTGTTGGCACATTCAACTGTTCATTTGATCAATGAATTGGCAGAGGGTGTCAATGGGGCTGAACTCATTAGGCAGTAAGGCTAAATAGATCTGAGTGTCAGCATAGCTGTGGTAGAAGATTTGGTTCTTTCTCATTATTTGGCTCAGTGGGAGCATATAAAGGTAGAACAGGAGAGGTGCCAGAATTGAACTTAGTGGGACTCAATACTGTAGATAGATAGATAGATAGATAGATAGATAGATAGATAGATAGATAGATTCATCAATTTTCAAGCGTTTTATTTTATTTCAGTTTTCCTACTTATGACCAAAATTATTATTATTATTATTATTATTATTATTATTATTATTATTATTATTATTATTATTATTATTATTATTATTATTATTTTTATTACTTTTTACAAACCCCAGCAGTTCATTTTTAACCCCATTTTGATGTAATGTAATGCATTTCTTAATATAAATTAAATATATATATATATATATATATATAAAATTTAATATTTACATCAAAAAGTAACATCAAAGTAGTCAGAAAGTAATTCAGATGTAGTCTGATATGATGCTGCTCAACAGGTGCCTTTGCATAGACTCAGCAGTATTCCAGATTTAGCTTCTGTTTATGCCTATATATCTTCTCTAAAGACAACAGCTTATACCCTGAGATTAGGATCAGATAAAAGTCTGATACTTTTAGTCCCAGTGCAACACTCTTTGATTTAAACATCACTTCTGCGCTTACCTCTGGCTGTCAGTGCCTCGTGACAGATTGCATGCAGAGTTCAATAAGTGTTTTCATTTATAATCTGTGTCTACAGCCTTCTCTCATTTCAAACATTTCCCAAATAACAAGAGATGCTCTTCTGACAAACAGGCCCCAGAAGAAAAATATCAAACATCTGACAGCTCTGCAGCTCCAACACAACAGCTCTTAGGTGAGCTGAAGCAGAGGTGGGAGGATTTTAGACAAACCGTGAAGTCATAATAGAGCCCTACAGTCACGTTTGAAGATGCTTTATCTACAGGGCACATCTATAATTGAACAGAGTTGAATTAACTGCTTCTTTGAGCCTGAAAGTAAAGTGGTGAATAGTAACCTCAGTGCGTGGTGGTAAAATTAAGATGAAGCACATAAAGGAAAGCATTTAGTTTGCTGTATTCTTTCACATTTCTGAACATAGATCTGGGATTTAGGCCTAGAATTAAGATTTGTGTGTATTAAAATACATGTACGCTGATAACAATATTGATCCACTAACATAATCAACCGAGGCTCATTCTGAAAACGTAGTCCTGTGGAAATTTTTCTGGAGACCGCGAAATACGTCCTGGGAGGTACATATTTTTGCAGTTTTTGTTTTCGTGAATCCGTGAGAGGCCGATGTGTATGCTATTTCAATTCAATTCAATTCACCTTTATTTGTATAGCTCTTATATACAATGTAGATTGTTTCAAAGCAGCTTCACATAGAAGATTATAGTAAATTGAAACGGTATCAGTTCAGTTTTCAGAGTTTAAGGTCAGTTCAGTTTAGCTCAGTGTAGTGTGGTTAATAATCACTACTGAGAGTCCAAACACTGTGGAGCAATTCCATCAATGCGCAGCTCTACAGATCCCGAACCATGCATACCAGTGGCGACAGTGGCGAGGAAAAAACTTCACCAATTGGCGAAAGTGAAGAATTAAAAAAAATAAATAAGGCTTAGTTGGGCATGACCATTTCTCCTATGGCCAAATGTCTTGTGCAGAGCTGCAGTCTAGGCGCCGGAAGCTGGACCTCAGCGAAGACTCGTCTGTCCTTGGAGCGTCACAGGAATCTCGTGCTCTCATTCCACCATGACCACCACAGCAGCTGATGATAAAGCCTGGTCCATGATTATGAAGACCTTGGGATCATCTAGTCGCTGGTCTTGGATCGCATCAGTGGTGCTGAATAGTCTGAGGGCCTCCGGATGAGTACCCCTAGGTGGAAATAGAGAATAAAGAGAATAATAAGCGTAGCCGCTGTTCATAGTGTATATAAACGAGATGCAAAAACCTGCGTGGGGCATATTATGCGTCATACCGCTAAGTGATGCACTGAGTGTATGCTTTGCTAAAAAGTTAGGTTTTTAATCTAGTTTTGAACTGTGAGAGTGTGTCTGAGCCTCGTACATTATCAGGAAGGCTATTCCAGAGATTAGGGGCCATAAATAAGAAGGCTCGACCTCCTTTACTCGACTTTGCTATTCTAGGTACTACCAGAAACCCTGAGTTTTGAGATCTTAAAGAGCGGGTTGGGTTGTAGCGAGACAGAAGGTTGGTTACATAAACAGGAGCTAGACTATTTAAGGCTTTATAGGTAAGAAGTAATATTTTATATTCAATACGAAACTTAACAGGCAGCCAGTGTAAGGAGGATAAAATTGGGGTGATATGATCATATTTTCTAGATCTGGTAAGAACTCTGGCAGCTGCATTTTGTACTAGCTGAAGTTAATAGAGGATGCTGGGCAACCAGCGAACAGAGCATTACAGTAATCCAGCCTAGAAGTCATGAAAGCATGCACTAGCTTTTCTGCATCTGAGATGGATAGCATACTTCGTAACTTAGCAATATTTCTCAGATGAAAGAAGGCAGTTTTTGTGACATGGGATATATGATTTTTAAAGGTTAAATTGCTGTCTAATATGACACCCAGATCTTTTATAGTAGAGCTAACGCTAACTTTGTATCCCTCTAATTGCAGGACGAGTTGTGAGAACTGCTGTGTACAGGATTTAGGCCCAATAAGTAATACTTCTGTTTTGTCTGAGTTTAAGAGAGGAAAATTGTTGGTCATCCAGTCTTTAACATCTTTAATACACTCAGTTAGCTTAGACAATTCAGACATCTCATCAGGTTTAGTTGAAATATATACTTGAGTATCATCTGCATAGCAGTGAAAGCTGATCCTGTGTTTTCTAATAATGTCTCCCAGGGGAAGCATGTATATTGTAAAAAGCAAAGGACCTAAAACTGATCCTTGAGGCACCCCGTACTTTACTGACCTGACTTGTGAAAGCTGTCTATTAATATTCACAATCTGGTAAAGATCAGCTAAGTATGACCTAAACCATTGAAGGGCCTGTCCTTGGACACCTGTAGAATTTAAGCGGTCTATGAGAATATTGTGGTCTGTTGTCAAATGCGGCGCTAGAGATGCACCCTTGGTGAGAAGCTAAATCTCAAGCTTTTTCATATCTCAAATTTCTCTCACGAGTGCCGTTCCAGTCTGTCTGACCAAATGACCGAATGAATGACTGACTGTTCGGCCGACCAATCGACTGACCCACCCTCCTCCTTCTCTAAACCCAACCTATTTTATCGATTGACCCACCCACCCACTTACTTCCCTTGTCTGATTTTTACCACGTTTTCGGATTTTACCGAAGTTTCACCTTGTTATTTACTTGTTTTACTTATTTTATTTTTTGGATTCTGTTTTTGTCTTACCTGATTTCTGGAACAGCTCTTCCCCGGGCTCGAACCCCGTCCTCGTCGTGGTCAAGTCCTCTCTGCGTCTCAAGCCCGCTGACTTTGCTTTAGTTATATTGTTATAGTCATTTGGAATTCAATGACAGGCAGTCAAATATTTTGCTGAACAGAACCACAACTTTTGATGCTCATAAATGTTCATAAAGTTACTGTGCTGCACATATTAGAAGGTTTGCTGAAGGTGCAGCTATCGTGCAGCGAGGGTTTTTTTTTAAACTACAACTGTTTGCATTCATTAAAAAGTAAGAATAATTATTAAATACATATTAAACAGTCACTTAAAAGTGACGTGTCTTCAGTTTCGGGCTCAGATGTGCTTTGCACTCATACTACAAGTGTACTGCGCCAAAGCCCAACCAAACTGCACTCTGGCACACCTCCTGCAACCAGGCCAGGGCCGACCAACTAAACCGTGCCTGCGCACGATTTGAATTAATTTGTGGATTATGTCAAGACATGAACTCGATGAACTCGATCTCTCAACATGAATAAAGGACGTAAAAACCTGCTATGTGAAAAATCGTGCTATACTATATTAGTTTGCTTTGAACATGAAAATTGGTGAGCAGCTGTAGTAGTGAAAAGTGAAAGTACCTGCCCCCATTATGTCAGCACCAGACATTGTTAAAACCCCGACAGTCAGTCTGGCAGCGTAATACAGAGAGTGGACCAAAGCGCATCTAACAATCAGTAATTCAAAGGGAAAAAATAACAAATTTAATAAATATATATTTTTATATATTAGACACACATCTGACGCTTGTATTTGCACCAGCTCCATGTTTACAACTTCATGCATTGGCTTTAGTTAGGCTTTACTGTCTCCGTGTTCAGTCCATTACTTCCACTGAATCTGTTCAGCTGAGGAAACGGAACCAACCCTATGAGGTCAGACACAGCGATATTCCAAGATGGCAGTGCCCTAGCTCTAAAAACTATAGTAAAACATGCCGTTTTCAGCAAAATGGTTTCAATGGTTTCATGTTTAATATATTTTCATTAAAGTAGAAACCAATGTACAAAATAACGTAAACATGACTGACTGCTTCACCTCCACTTTAAGTGTTAAAAACGATTAGTAAATAGTTACTAGTTAATTAAAGATATTAGAATCTAATACATTTATGATAACTAATAACCGTAGATTTTCTTATAATAATTATAATGTGCACCTTTTGTAAAGCTGCTTTGAAACATTAATTATTGTGAAAAGTGCTGTATAAATAAACTTGAATTGAATTTAATATTTATGGAATAGAATGGAAAATGTCTTACCTATATTTAAGAAAGAGGTCAGAAATTCAGTGAGAAAGAGGTCAGTGTATGCTGCATGTTATAATCAATTCCTGACCATACTGTACCAGCTTTTCTGTGAGTTTGTTCAGAGCGCTGCAGCCTTCGGGTGTTCCTAAAAAGGAAATAATTAGTAAAAACCTTTTTCAGCAGAAGATGCTAAAACCTGCTGCTGCTCTTATCTCCGCCTCACGCCCAGGTATTTACCTCCGCTGGGAGAGAAGCCATCCGAACGCTAACTCCGGATTAGCGGTGGGGCACTGTCAGCCCTGCTTCACCCAGTTGCACATCAACACTTATATGGCACAGTTAGAGTGAAGACTCTCTCTCTCTCTCTCTCTCTCTCTCTCTCTCTCTCTCTCTCTCTC
>CAIGQZ010035043.1:14299594-14313630 GCA_903798205.1 Danio tinwini | reverse complement strand
TTGTGCAACGCCCCTGCTTGTATCTACATGGCAACTAATTCTCATTAGATTATAAGTAGACTGTTAGGTTGGGGTTAGGGTCGGGGTAAAAATAAGTTGACCTGTACTTGAAAAGTTTTTTAAAGTCAGTTAAATGTCTTTTGAAGGAGCAGTATCAACAGATGTTAAGCAGACAGTCTACTAATACTCAAATGAACCATCAAAATAAAGTGTTACCATGTAACATCATAACCATGTAACATTTGTTTTGTATTAAATATATATATACTCATATATATATATATATGTTTAATAAATTGTTACTCATTAAAACAATTTGAATAGCTACAAGCACGCATCTTGATGAATTTTCAAGGTAAAAATTCTGTTTCCAAATAAAAAAAAACCTTTGCTACTCGCTTCAAGTGTTCTGCCCTTCACATCGAGTACATAATCATGCTCACATTTGAAAACAATTTGCATCATAGCTGAAGTTTGGATCAAATCCTCCTATGCTGCGTTTATAAATGAACAATGAGTAAATGCCATGAAATGAGATTCAATCAGAAAAGAACTTCTAAATAGCACTAGACTATCAAAACTGCAGGAGAGGCTGAAAACTTCAGCTATGAGACCAGTGGGAGAGAGACGTTTTCATGGCCTCTACCTGACTAAACAACTCTCCAGGTCTTCTCCGCATCAGCACCATTTTTCCAAGCCTGAGGAAACGTGCCTCCCTTTGAGAGATGAGAGATGTGGCAGCTCGGCTAAAATGAGTCTGAGTTGCCTGGCTGTCTTTCCCTCTGTGCCTTTATGTCTCTCTAATGTGCTTCAGACCCTCTGCGTATCGCTCTCTTTTCTGTCTTTTAATTGTCTCTTTATCACCCGTGTTCTCTGTTCCTTTTACTTCTCTGTTCATTTTTTTTTCTCTTCTCCTCTTAGCTCTCATCTTTTCACCAGCCCTTTCTCTCCGTCTCTCTGATTCATAGCCACAGGCCTCTCTTCAGAGCGTTCGCTCATTTTGCCATGCAGGTGTGCATCTGCGATATCCAAATGTTTCACTCACTCCATTTGCAAAACGTAAGAAACAAGCTTCCGAGAGCTCGCTGCCTCCCTCCGCTTTGCCTTTCAGTCAGTATCTAAACCTTTCCAGAGCTTTGGCTCTCAACCACTCCCTACACTGCCGCTGATTGACAGGTAATATGTTCACTGAAATAAGGTTTTGTTCTCCCTGTCAGGATTTTCTTTATGATTTACTTTTGGGCTTCTTGAGCTAAACTTGTAATTAGTTCACAGCCTGAGTGCCCCACATGCACGAGTCATCTAAAGTGATTCTGTGCATTATGTGGACTGAAGAATGACTACTGGTTTTACTGACTTGCATTTAAATGCATGCAAACGCTGGAGAACAGAAATGCAAGCTCATGTTTCATATGTTGCTGTTTATTAGTTCAGGTTTGGTCAACATTGATTTTAATAATTCATAAATGTGTGCAGTCAAAATAAGACTTATATATCATGGTATAACTAAATTATGGCCAGGAGAAATCGTCATGCCCAACTGAACCTGGTTTCTCTCAAGGTTTTTTTTTCCTTCTCTTTTGTCAGTTGGTTTTGTTCCTCGCCACTGGATTGCTTGGTTTGGGACTTGTGGAGCTGCGCATCAATAAATTTGCTCTGCAGTGTTTGGACTTTCAGCAGCGAAAATTAAACCACCCTGAACTGAACTTCAACTCCGAAAACTGGACTGACAAAGTTTCAATTTACTAGAACTTCTATGTTAAGCTGCTTTGACACAATCTACATTGTAATAGCGCTATAGGAATAAACATGAATTAAATTATGACTGTTGAATTAACATTTTCAATTCAATTCAATTCATCTTTATTTGTATAGCGCTTATACAATGTAGATTGTGTCAAAGCAGCTTCACATGGAAGTTTATAGTGAATTGAAACAGTGTCAGTTCAGTTTTCAGTGTTTAAGTTCAGTTCAGTTTAGCTCAGTTCAGTGTGGTTTAATAATCACTACTGAGAGTCCAAACACTGAAGAGCAATTCCATCGATGCGCAGCTCTACAGATCCCGAACCATGCAAGCCAGTGGCGACAGCGTGAAGAATTGAAAAAAACTCGAGAGAAACCAGACTCAGTTGGGCATGACCATTTCTCCTATGGCCAAACACCTTGTGCAGAGCTGCAGTCTAGGCGCAGTAGCTGGACCTCAGTGAAGACACGTCTGTGCTTGGAGCATCACAGGAATCAGTCTCATGCTCTCCATCATGACCACCACAGCAGCAGCTCAGGATATGGCCTGGTCCAGAAACCTTGGGATCATCTCGTCGCTGGTCTTGGATCGCATCAGTGGCATCTGAGGGTCTCGAGATGAGTACCCCCAATTTGTCTTGACTCTAATAATAGTTAGTTTATCTAAACATACAATCGTTGAGGAAGTTACTCTTAAAATGTATTCATAGACCAATTATAAAATACGGGCTTTAAACGGTTATTTCAGGTAAAAGGTTAAAAGGTTACTTTATTAAATTACCCGAGTTCAGTAGTTTAATCTAAATACTTTGTAATACAAATAAGGTACATTCACATAAATAAATGTCCAAAAGCTGTCATCAGAGAGTTACTTTTTCAAAAGGAACAGTTTATGACATAAAAAGTCCAAATTGGTGCCTTAAAATAAATGGTAGTACAAAAAGGGCACATATTAATACTTAAAATGTACACTGGTGCACCTTTTGAAAAAGATGCCACTACCATCACCGTGACAGCTTTTGTACCTGCATTTCTAAGAATGACCTCTAAAGAAAAATGACATTCACAAAACATACTGTAGTACTTGGTTTTCCTCTGCATATTACTTGGTAATTGTAGAAAAATATAATAACAACAATATGTACAATACCAACTTATTTTGTTTTCTGAGAAACACGTAAAGCACTTTTTTTCAGTGTGGTTTGGTTCGGTTCAGTTCAGGTTTGAAGACTTTTTCACTTTGTTCTGTACCTACTGTAGTCTTTTTTAATATCACTACAAGTGAGGTTCCAAGTGAGTACCATCTGTTACCAAATCTTGATGTACTGTATACACACTGCTAATAACAAAATGGTCTGAGAGAATTATCATTACCACGGTCATTGGATTGGGTACACTAGACAAAATAGCAATAACAAATAAATAGTTATTTATTTTATTATAAATATTTATTTATTTATTTATTTACACTGCTAGAAAAAGACCATCATGATCAGTTGAAGAGGTCTAGATGTTTCTCTCGTTGGTAGATAAAGAACGAATCCAAAAAGAGCTGAATGGGATGACACAGAACAAAAAAGTTTTAAAAGAAAACCAGAAGCAGTGCATCTATAGTGATAATCCCACCTGCTTTAAGATGTACTAAACTACTGTGATAATGGAAACTGAGCTGAACAAAACTGAACCGAAGCGAGTCGTGCAGAACCATACAGTAGCACACAGTGGAGCTTATGGAAGGCAGTACTAAATAAACAATTATTTTAAAATAATTTGTAGAAAAATGTACATCTCATCTTGTTTAACAGTTTGCACCCCCTACATTGTGTGTTTTCCTTCTTGTGTATCAGTGAATGTTTTCACTTATTGTAGCAAGCAGTGACTATTTTAAAACATATATATTTTTTATTTGTTATATGTGGAATTGCTCTTTTTTAAATATATCACAATTGTTGCTTTGTATAAAAGTATGAACAGCAACGCTACAAGATAAACTTTATTTTTTAGTAGTGTGATGGTAGCCATGTGGCATGACAAAATATATTTTTTGCTGCGTTATTGTACCAAGTAAGGCAAGACCATAATCAAAGGGTTCTGCTAGCCTGTTGTTCGTAAATTAAGCAATATTGGGAAAGTCTGATTCGTTCAAATGGTTCATGTAACAAATGATGTAATGATTTAAGTAATTTTTATTCATTTATTTTTATAAAAATTTTTATTTTTGCTCTTGATGTTTTAAAGTCTGATGAAGTAAATCATGCCTATTCAAGCTGATCTACATTTAAAAACATTTGAAGTCAGTTAATGTTTTGCTAACACTGTTTTGTAATGTCCTTGCTACATCATAACTTTACGGTTTATTTTCGGCCGCTGGGGTGCCAGAAAAATAACGTAAAATAACGGCCGTTAAATTACAGAAATTTACTGTAAAATAACAGAGGTTGAATTACAGAAATTTACCAGAAATTTTCATTTAAGGAAATTTCTGTAATTTAATGTCTGTTATTTTACATTTTTTTCTCTGGCACCCCAGCTGCTGGAAATAAACCGTAAAATTACGGACTTTTTTACAGTGTATATAGTAACAATATATTATGCATAAATACATGCAACTAACCCTGGCTGTACATACATGTACTTACGTATAGTTATATGCTTAGAAACCTAACTATACTTTGAGCTTAACTTTGAAAACACTTGTCTAGTTTAATCTATCTGCCTTTATTGAGCAAAACAATCTTCAGATGGCCTTTTTATTGTGAAGTAGCAAGTCCTGTATCTTAAGTGTACTTTAATTCCAAATTGATTGCTTTCTAAACATTGCTGTCCTTATACAGCACTCAGCCAATACCTCTCTCTCACTTTTTCTCTCTCTCTCCCCATTCCTTTCATTTCCAAATAAAGAGTCTTTTGTTACAGAGTGCTACAATTCATTACTGTGAACAGCTGCGCACATGCACTGAAGCAATTAAAACAATGAGCCGCTCTCCTTGAGAAGATTTCATCAGTATGAAGCGACACATGAAGGTTACTACATTTAGGAGAGGACTGTCTGTGCAGACAGATTCTCATGAAGGAATGAAAAGCTTTTTATTCCTGTTCGGTGCATGTTTGCCTTTCATTCTGCACTGATCAGACCAATTATTTCCTTTTTTAGCCTTATGTCTGTTAGCCGGCACATTCTGTTGCCAATAGAAGGAAAAAGAATGATTAGGAATTACCATTAAAAGACTGATTCATACAGTATGTTCACATCACAAAACTAAGGTAAATTTAACGGTTACGGTTATTTTGCTAGTTCCCTCTGAAATGTTGAGTGAAACTGACTTTGCTTTGTTAGTAGAATAATTAACATGTACTTGAAAAGCAGTTAGCAGATTGGCTGTATGAAAACTTGTTTCCACCTCAGAATAAAAAATGTAACTTCAATTTATTTCATTGTTTAGACTTTCACACAACTGCAAGTTGTAAACTCTCAATTAGCATCTCATAATTTGCACTTTCTCTGATTCATGACATGAAATCATAGTCTCGCTGTTGTGAGGGAGAAAGTTAATTGCAAGATATAAACAAAATTCTGAGAAATATAATCGCAATTACAAACTAATGTCTGTCATATTTTATCTTTTTTTTCTCCAAATTGTGACATTATGTCTCACAGTTTAGACTAAAATCTTGCAATTCACAATTGCAAGTTTTTATCTCTCAACTCTGAGGGGAAAACTTAATTGGGAAAATAAATTCAGAATTCCAACAAACGCTGTACAAGTCACAATTACGCTTTAATATTTCAGAATTATGAGTTTAATGTTTATTGGTGAATTGGACTGTCAAGCTGCATGGATTTAATTAATTCAAATTGTAATAATATTTCCTTACATTTATATAGTCCTTTTCTGGATACTCAAAACGCTTTACAAATTTTTGAGGGTAATGACACGACGGTAGTCATATTGCGTCAGACCACACACCACACTCTAGCTGATTGGTGGAGAGGAGACAATTATGCCACCAATTATGATATGGGAATGGTTAAGAGGCCACGATGGAAAGTGACCAATAGGCAAATTTGACCAGGATGCCGAGCTTAAACACCTACACTTTTTCAAAGGACATCCTGGGATTTTTTACGACCACAGAGAGTCATTACCTCGTTTAACGTCTCATCCAAAAGACGGCACTCACTAAGCAGTATAAAGTCTCCATCAATATACTGGGACATTAGGATGCGCACAGACTGTAGTTTGACTACAGTAACTACAGTAACTTCACTAACACCACTTCCCGCAGCAACCTAGCTTTCCTTAGTACTAAACCTAGCTTTCAACCTAGCACTTACACTAGGTACAGTTGCCTTGAACCGTGCCAAAGCGCCATTGTCCCCCATTCCCTCTCCCCGATGGCCTGCACTCACACTGGTTTTGCCTTTCGAACCTGAGCACACTTACGTCATCGATGATGCGACTGTTCAATTTAACAGGAAGAGAAGTGCTCTCGCTCAGCACAGTGGAGATTGATTTAGTTATACAGTTTTAGTCGTTTGAGATGCAGTAACACAATCAAAAATTTTGCAGAACAGATCAGCCACTTTTGATGCTAAGAAATGTTCATGAAGTCCTCATGTTGCATGTATTAGGAGGGTTGCTGAAGGTGCAGCTGACGTGCAGTGAGGGGTTTGCGTTTTAATAAACTATGACAGTTTGCATTCATTGAAAAGTAAGAATGATTAATACATCCATATGAAACAGTCCCTTAAAAGTAATGTTGTATCTTTAGTTTAGGGCTCAGGCGCACTTTGCACTCACACTACAAGTGAACCAAAGCCGAACCCAGGTGAACCACGCCTCTCCAACAAGGCCAGGGCCGGCCAACTGAACCATGCATGGGCCCGATTTGGAACACTCACACTTGTCAAACAAACTGGGAAAAGTGCCCGGGAATGGTTCAGATAGCTTAGTATGAGTGCGCCCTAACACTCTTGCAATTTATAATTGCAAGCATTTATCTCACAACTCTGAGGGGGAAAAACTTAATTGGAAGAAATAAATTCAGAATTCTAAGAAACGCTTTAGATAAAGTCACAATTACGAGTTGATATTTCAGAATTATGAGTTTTATTATTAAGTTAATTATGAGTTTATCATTTATCATTATCACTTGATGAGTTAGATCGGTGTTTCCCAACCCTGTTTCTAGAGGCACACCAACAGCACACATTTTCAACCTCTCCCTAATCAAACACACCTCAATCAACTCATCAGAGCATAAGAAGAGTCTCCAAAACCCCAAATTTATTCCTGGAGGGCCGGTGTCCTGCATATTTTAGTTCCAAGCCCAATTAAACACACCTGAACCGCCTAATCAAGCTCTTTCTAGGTATACTAGAATCTTCCAAGCACTTGTGTTGGAGCTAAACTATGCAGGACATCGACCCTCCAGGACTGAGTTTAAACACCCCTGCTCTAAAACCTTAAGTCAGGGGTCACCAAACTTGTTCCTGGAGGGCCGGTGTCCTGCAGATTTTTACTCCAACCCTAATCAAACACTACTGAACAAGCTAATCAAGGTCTTAAGCCGCGGTCACACTGGGCTTTTCTCCCTATAGACTTCCATTCATACGCACGCGAATGCGTCAGACCGGAAACGCAGGGTCATGCGTCTGAGTTTTGCAGGTTGCTGCGGTGCAAAGTTCAAGCTTGGTGAACTCTGACCTGCGAAATCACATCACTTGACTGTGTGAGACCAATTCAGGATCAAAACATGACCTCTCTGAACAGAAATTTAAAACATGGAGCAATCGCTTGCTTTTTTAAATGTCTATTTATCTTGTTTAATCCCGCCCCTTTTCGCAGCGCCGTACGACAGAATTTCGCAAGCTCAAACTCTAGTGTGACTTTGGCTTTACTAGGTATACATGAAACATCAAGGCAGGTGTGTTGAGGCAAGTTGGAGCTAAACCCTGCAAGGACACTGGCCCTCCAGGACCTAGGTTGGTGACCCCTGCCTTAAGTTAATGGGTTAGATAAGGAAGACATCCAAAAAATGTACTGTTGGTGTGCCTCCTGGAACAGGGTTGGGAAACGCTGAATTAGACTATGAAGCTGCAAGGATTTGATTAATTGAAATTGTAGTTGCTTTGTTTACTAATTTTAATTTGCTGCAGTTACAAATTGATTTACATTTCTTTCTTTGCATCTCACAGGTTAGTTTAGACTTATGAGCTCACAAATGCAAGTAAAAAGTCACAGGTACAGTTAAAGTCAGAATTATTAGCCCCCCTAATTTTTTTTTTTTTTTAAATATTTCCCAAATGATGTTTAACAGAGCAAGGAAATTTTCACAGTATGTTTGATAATATTTTTTCTTCTGAAGAAAGTCTTATTTGTTTTATTTCGGCTAGAATAAAAGCAGTTTTTAATTTTTTAAAAACCATTTTAAGGTCAAAATTATTAGCCCCTTTTAGCTACTGTATATTTTTCGATAGTCTGCAGAACAAACCATCATTATACAACTTGCCTAATTAGCCTAATCTGCCTAGTTAACCTAATTAACCTAGTTAAGCCTTTAAATGTCACTTTAAGCTGTATAGAAGTGTCTTGAAAAATACCTAGTAAAATATTATTTACTGTCATCATGGCAAAAATAAAATAAATCAGTTATTAGAGATGAGTTATTAAAACTATTATGTTTAGAAATGTGTTGAAAAAATCTTCTCTCCGTTAAGTGAAGTTTCACAAACTAATTTTGAGAGGAGCACGTGATATGATTGAGCACGTCTGGCTTCTCATCTGTAATCAGTAATAATCCAATCAGAACGATCCAAGCTTACTATATATGGATCATTTTCTCCCTACTGCCCTATCTTCATTTTGGAAGAATCCCCCCTTCCACCCCATCTCCTCCTTTTCCTCCCTTTTTCTAAGGGGAGCTCTCGAGACCTACCTGATCTCGGATCCCCTGATATGCTTATTGACCGGGCGGGAGCCTTGAGCTCAAGTATCTCCGAGCTCAGGGTTCTCTCCCGGGACAGCATGCCAAACCTGCTTAAATGCTAAGCATATCTAAGTGGGAACTCTTGAAACAGAAATTTTGAAAAAAACAGGGGAGCTAATAATTCAAGGGGGATAATAATTCTGACAATAACTGTATGTGGAATTAAGTTTCAAGAAATAAAGTCACTGAATTGCTAGAAAAAGTATATTAAATAGTCACAAATTACTTATACCAATTTGAGAGTTGGGACATTATCAAAATAAAGTTTTATTATATATTAAGCCAACTGCTAATAGTCTAATGACTGCAAGTAAAAAAAAAAAAGTTGCACATAGTCAATACAATGTCTAAAGCAGACCAACAAAATTAAGTATTAACAAACTAATATAGGATTTATAGGTAATTATAGGTTTTAATATAGGTTATCCCAATGATGGATTTTCTTTTTGGATTAAGCTTATGCAAGCATTAGTCTTAAAGCTTGTGGGATATCTAATTTGTCCTTTATTGAAATAATGACAGATTTTTTTACTCTTGGTTTTATTTTTTAGACAAACAACTAATCACCGTCCACCTTTTTAGCCTCCATTCAGAAGCCATTATTATTATTTTCCAACACACGCAGCGGATGCCACTAAGATTATTTGATTCAGCGGGATGCCATTTTCCCAGCAATTTTCTTGCAAATTGCTCTTCTATCAACAAAAGCATCACTGCACCGAACGCACGGTATGTAATCCAATTTACCATTTAAATATCATTTAGGCAATATTAGGAGCTGATGTTTAATTTACGACATCTAAACTTTTAATTAGAACTGTGTTGACGCTGTTTGCTTCCCAAAAGCCAGAGAATGACATTTGTGATATTTAAAATAGCTTGCAATGAATTATTCACATTCAGTTGCATGTTTTCCCTCTTCACTCTTTAATCCTTGTTGGCCGCAGTGTGATACCAGAGAGCTTTTTTTGGAGGGTGGAGAAGTGGGTGTGCCAGGGGAGACCCGGAGGGGGTGCAGGCAGCCCGCTGATGGGTTACCCATCTGTCTTAGATGGCAAGCAGCAGATGGCACAGAAAAGCAAAAATTAACAGGTGCCTCATATCTTTCAACTCGAAACAGCGGTCCAGGTACTGTTTGCTGGCAGGCCACATAAAAGATCCTCTTTTTGATGGCACAAACAAAAATGTATGTCTTCTAAGATGAAAATGTCAACAAAACTGTCAACAAAAATGTCAGGGTACAATATTTGTGATAATGTGTTCAGTTTTACTGAGCTATGCAATAGTTGTTTTCAACAGCAAACATCCATAATATAAGGAAAAAATAGTGTTTTTTTAGGACGAGACAACATGGACATTATTAATTAGTGACTGTGTTAATATGCAATTTATGCTGTTTGTTTATTTATTTATGCAAAATATGCTGTTCCTTTTTGTGCTTATCAGCTGACCATGTGGACGACTTTCTCACTGTTACCAGTTTTTCCAATAGCTCACCATGTTTGTCGGTGGATATGAGACACGAAGCCAAAACAGAAGCCAAAAAATGAAATAAACAAGTAAATAAAAGGGTGAGAATGTGGTCAAATCTGAAAACATGATAAAAATCAGGTGAGGGCTTTTCTTTTTCTGGATTGCTTTTAAAAACTGTTGGTTGGGTTTAGTGAAGTAGGTGAGTGGGTCAAACTGTGCTTTTGAAAACACTATTGGTTGGGTTTAGGGAAGGAGGAGGTTGGGTCAGTCGAGTCAGTCAATCGACAGCAGCCTTTGGTGGATTTATGTGCGAATGGCATGAGAGAAATTTGAGATCTCAAAAAGCGTACACAGCGGCCTCTGGTGGATTCGCAAAAACAAAAAAATGTACCTTCTGGGACATATTTGACGCTCTCCGGAAACGTATATAGTGGTACATTTTCAGAATGAGCCTGGGTTGTACTATTTGCAATTTATGAATTAAGAAGCCTTTAATAAAATAATAAATCAGACGTTTTATTGAGTTTGATATATTAACTTTATTCTCCTCTCTCATATCCTTCAAGTCAAAACACTGGTCCAGGTATTGTTTGCTAGCAGGCCACATAAAAGATTCTCTTTTTGGATGGCACAAACAAAATCTATGGCTTCTAAAATTAAATCAACAAGAGTAAATAGTTTGCAATATTTGTGTAAAAGTATTCAGTTTTACTGAGCTAAAACAACAGAAAATGCATAATATAAAGTAAAAGGGAAAAAAAGGAAATTATGAGGAAAATATATAAGACACAGTATAAGAAAAAAATTAATTTTGGGGGGATGAGACAACATGGGCATTATTAATCTGTGACTGCATAAACATGCAATTTACTGTTTAAAAAGTATAGTTAAAAATCTTACCAAAATCTCCAAAGTTTTATAATCATATTAATACTATACTTTCAACTGTCATGCGCGCCGTGTTGCGGCGCTGAGCGGCGCATCCGGTGTGTGATGGCCTTAATAGTGTTCCCTGTGTTACTATTCCATTTTAAATAATATATTCAGTTTTATTAAGTTGGATATGCAGTTGAAGTCAAAATTATTAACCCTCTTGTAAAATATTTATTCTTTTTGAAATATTTCTCAAGTGATATTTAATGGAGCAAATAAATTTTTACAGTATTTCTGATAATATTTGTCATTCTATAGAAAGACTTTTTGTTTTATTTTGGCTGATATTAAAAGCAGTTTTTTATTTTTTAAACATTTTAGGGTCAATATTATTAGCCCTCTTAAGCATTATTTTTTTTTATTTGATACATAACAAACCACTGTTGCACAATGGCTGCATCCGACATCACATACTTCCATTCTATATAGTACGCTAAAAACAGTATGCGAGCCGAGTAATATGTCCGAAATTATAGAATTTGAAAAACAGTATGCAAGAAGTACCTGGATGAACTGTTACTTCCAGTAAGATTCTGAAGTGCGCATCTGATGGATGCTGCGCTACCCCATGATGCACCGCGAGAGAATTCATGAATGGGATTGAAACAATGGAACTGACTTGGGTAGGTCACGTAATCATGACAAAATGGTGGAGGTAGTACTGTACATCTGAGTTCCATTTATACTGCTCACATTCATACTGTACTGTATAGAACATACTTTTCTAGTGGCATTGTAGAACATTTAAATTCAAATTCACTTAATGAGTAGTACAGGACACAGTCAATAGCTATGTTTCCATCCAACTATTTTTATATGCGCATAAAAATCGGTTAATGGAAACACCAAGATGCATATAAATTTTGAAATTGTGCATAAAAAACATACGCACATAACTGAGTAGGATAAATGTTTTATTCTAAAAAAAAATATGAGCATAAACTATGATGGAAACACTTTTACTAAACAAATTACAGGATGCACATAAAAAAAAGTCATGTGATGATAATAATCTATGTGAGTAGATAAATTAGCAGGCTGAGCACATTGTAAAACATCTGAAATGTTGTTTTGGTCATTGTAAAATGCC
The DNA here is from genome assembly GCA_903798205.1 of Danio tinwini. Classification (NCBI taxonomy): domain Eukaryota; kingdom Metazoa; phylum Chordata; class Actinopteri; order Cypriniformes; family Danionidae; genus Danio; species Danio tinwini. The sequence continues at coordinate 14,301,401 of CAIGQZ010035043.1, read as the reverse complement.
TTAACCGTTTCAGTATTAGTGTTATTATATTATTAATGACCTCCAGAACTGTTAAAGCGGTCTGTGCTCTACATTTGACGCCTTCAAACGACAACACATGCTCATTATGTGTCGTCATTGTCTTTTACAGTGCAAGTACTTTATTTAATAAAGAAAAGATTGACGCAGCTTCTCCTATGGCAGCAAATTCCGTCCTTACTGTTGATATGTGGTGCCAGTTTATCAGGAAGCGATGATTTTGTGGAAATGGAATATGGAAATGCTGCTTTATTTGCACATATTATATGCAATAATTCAGTTTTGCACATACATTTAATTAGCATTTTTGTATGGAAGCATAGCTAATGACTTGCTAATTTACCCTAGCCTAATTAACCTAGTTACGCCTTTAAATGTCATTTTAAGCTGAATTCTAGTATCTTAAAAATATCTAGTAAAATATTATGTACTGTCATCATGGCAAAGATAAAATAAATCAGCTATTAGAAATGAGTTATCAATACTATTATATTCAGAAATGTGTTGTTGGGTAAAAATATATATAGGGGAGCTAATAATTCAAGAGGGCTAATAATTCTGACTACATTAACTTTACTCTCCTCTAAACAATGTAATAGTTTCAACATTTTTACAGAAACAGTAACTGTAAAATGCTTTAGTGTTGGCATATTTAACATTATATAAGTTAATGTAAAAATATAAAAATAAATGTTCCATGTATAGAGTATATTACGTTCACAAAAGCAGGTTGAAGTGTAGCAGCCATCACTGAAACCCACAGAGGAGCAAAGTTGGGACAGAAATGCTTAGACTCTCAAAAATCCACTTCATCGGTGGGGACAAGCGTATTGCCTGAGCTCCTAGAGATCCACACACTCATTAAAAAGATCCAATTAATGCTCAGGCATGGATGTGAAGTCTCCAGAGAGGAGAGAAACCTCCAGTCCCTGCCTCTGAACAGCCTCGCCGGAGGAAGATGTTGGTCACAGAGTCAATTACTACAATTCTTACTGGAATACAGCCATCAGTACCCTGAACTGGGACACCAGGCTACACAATAACATGAGCAAGTGACAGGCAGCTAGTCATGTGTGAACTTTTTTACACAATGTTCCATGTTTCCACATTAATTTAAGCAGTATTCACTTTCTATACAACAGCGTTTTAAAAAAGAAAACTTTTTTGGAAGCATAAAAGCACAAGAACCTGTATATTATCGGATGTTAACAACAAAAACAGTACTATAATAATCAACCTGACTTAAAGAGACATGGAAATGTGCAGAGCTGGTGGTCCTCCAGGAACAAGGTTGAGAAACACTACTCTAGAGTGTGTCTAAAATTAAGGGGAATTCTGTTTAAATTGAACAGCACCTTCTGATAAACTACCTGTACTGTAGGTGATGCACTCTTTTCCTCTTTATATGTACCAGACACTTATGAATACTTTTTGAAACACATCGCACAATTCTTAATGTGCTCCACGCAGGTGAGTGGGCTTGACAAACCACCTGTAGGACACATTCTCTCATTTCCATATGCTCTACAGGAGAAAATTTTACTAACTTAGGCTCAGCATTTACACACGGCTATACTTTCTGATGATTTGAAGTGCTTCTTTCATTCACTTTAGATGAAAGCATCAGCTAAATTAACAATGTAAGTATAAATGTAAATCTGTACCACTTTATATTAAGTGTCATATATACATGTAAACTTACTTGGTAACTAGATGTGTATGTAGATTAGATTAGATTAGATTAGATTAGATTAGATTAGATTAGATTAGATTAGATTAGATTAGATTA
>CAIGQZ010035043.1:14274274-14284732 GCA_903798205.1 Danio tinwini | reverse complement strand
ATAGATAGATAGATAGATAGATAGATAGATAGATAGATAGATAGATACTATTTTTTATTTTATTTTATTTTTAATTTTACAAAACCTGTAGATAACACTTTCATTGATTGTAAAATAACTAACATTGTCTAACTATGAGCATAAAATTTTGCAGTGTTTATTAATCTTTGTAGATGTTTGTTAATTATAATACAGCTGTTAATTTGTTCAATCATAAATTAATATTTATAGATAAAACCTTTGATTTTAATAAGATATTAGTAAAGGTAAATTAGCATTATGACAGTCACTGCTGAATTCTTAATTGTAATAATTAAACATAATTAGAATTTCCACATTCAGACCTTTGTGTTAATCAATTCAGTTATTAAGAAATGTAATCCTATTTTGAAGTTTTTTATTCCATAACCTAGATGAGCTTTAGGTTTGCATCTTGGTGGCGCAGTGGGTAGCATGATCACCTCACTGTAAGGGCATCCGCTGTGTAAAACATATGCTGGATAAGTTGGAGGTCCATTCCGCTGTGGCGAGCCCTGTTTAATAAAGGGACTAAGCTGAAAAGAAAATGAATGAATGAGCTTTAGGTTTTAACACTTAGGACCCTATCATACACCTGCCACAATAAGGTGCAAGACGTGTTTAGCGCGATTTGTTGCTATTTTTAGTCATTTTTACGTTTTGCGCCATGTTGTTTAAATAGCAAATTCATTTGCGTCACTTTGTGGAGTCATGGGTGTTTCAGTCTAAAGCCTGGTTTATACTGACCCACGGCGCAAGCCTCGTGAGTAGCCGTGCATTTATACTTCTGCTCGCTGTTTCTTTCTCTCTACAATAACACTTCCGAAACACTAGCTGGCAGTAGGTGTTTATGTTTCTCTGTGTCGAGTTTCTTCACTGGTGTTTTGTTTTTTCTGAACACTTCCTTATGGTCAAGTGGCTCAAATTCGCTCTATTTGAGGCGGGAACCGGCGGACATGCAACAACTTTAATCATAAGGTAAACACGAAACAACAGTCTCTATCCGAAACTCCTTCATGGGATTCCACACTTGTACACACTCGCTGCATCGGGCGCGCGGCTCTCACCTCAGCCCACACTCGTCAGCGCTACCAAGCCAACCAATCCCAGAACTTGCGCTACGCGTACGCGTTACATTTTTTGAGAGGTGCGCGTCAACGTCGCCGACGGTTATGGCGAGGGGCTATGCGTCCACGCGTAGGCTGCGCCGTAGCATAGGCGTGCGCTTGACGCAGAAGTATAAATCAGCCTTAAAAAGGAGGTGTGTTAAGGCGCATTGTTGTTGCGTTGCTATTTTAAGGAACTGAAATAGACCGCACCATTGACCAACTAAAGCTGGTCTAAAGTCCAGCACAGAGCGCTTAGTTATGTGCCTATGCAGTCCAAAAGCTTGCATATTGCTTAATACAGACAGGATGTACAGCAATACACAAATATCTTTATATATAAAAAAAATAAAGGATTAAAATGTTACACATTTTTTTTACATAGATATAAAAAGCACTGCCTCCATGCATCATATTGGGGGGCTTTTATCAGTTTATTCATAACAATTTGCATTTGTATGTTATTATTATTAGCAGTATTATTTATTAAATGCATATTTCATTTATTCATTCATTTCTTTTCTTTTCAGCTTAGTCCCTTTATTAATTAGGGGTTCCGCCACAGCGGAATGAACTGCCAACTTATCCAGCATATGTTTTACACACCGAATGCCCTTCCAGCTGCAACCTATCACTGGGAAACATCCATACACGCACATACACTACAGACAATTTAGCTAACTCAATTCACCTGTGCCACATGTCTTTGGACTGTGGGGGAAGCTAGAGCACGCGTGCTACCCACTGCACCACCGTGACGCCCCATGCATATTTATATTTGTTTACTTAAAGGGCACCTAGGTTACCACTTTTTCCAGATTTAATATAAGTCTTTTGTGTCTCCAGAATGTGTCTGTAAAGTTATAACTCAAAACACCCATCAGATTTTTTTATTATACCTGTCATAGGTTCCTCTTTTGTAGCATTTAGCATGTTAGCGTTTTTTGTGTACTGCGCCTTTAAGGCTAGTCTTTCACGCCCACTGTTTCCATGTGCCTGGCAGCGGCTCCCTCGGCTGCGTCAGACAACAGACAAATATGAAGGAATAAGATCTAGGAGAAAACTCCTATTAGGAGAAACTACAGTTCTCCTTTCTCCTGTTAGGAGAAACTACAGTAAGAATCTTACCAATAAGTATGTGATGCATGTTGTGGAGTTGTAAGGCTGAGTCACACACAATGTAGTTACAAAGTTCACGCACACACACAGCGCTCACAGGCACACACACAGCGCTGACAGGCACACACAGACAGCGCGCGTTTAGCTTAGCACTGTTTTTGCACGCAAATGTGATAGGATGCAGGTTAATCTCCACTGCTGTATGGATATCTGTTATGTTAATGTACAAAATAAACCTGATTTAACGTCCACAAACCGGGATTGAAGCGTCTTTTATGATTGTTCTGACACGCGGCTGTGCTGATGAAGTAAATAGCTGTAATTCATTACACACATGCACTGTTTTAAAACATTTTAAACTTGTAAAACTCATTCTTGATCACATTTGATGATGATTGATGATCCTAGCAAACTGAACAGACTTTTATTTACGGTTACTTAGTTTGCGCACGTCCTGGTCCTGTGTCTGGTTGATATGATTATACAGTTACTACGGAGACATGTTAATACGCAGCTGTCAATCAATTCGGTGGGCGTGGGGACCGCACTCCTACGTCAAGTTGCGGTCGATCTCAAAATGGCTCCAATTGGTCCACCGTTTTTATGTTGTTAAATTGAAAAAAAAGGACTGGGTGTGTTTATATCCCCCCAATATGACGGTCTATACACCATACATACACATATGTCTGTCCAAACAGCTTGAAAAGGAGATTTTTCACCGTAGGTGCCCTTTAAAACAAGTTGTGTCCACCTGTTGGGTTTTGAAGATGTATGCGTCACCAAATGGGGCATACAAATAGGACGTGTGTTTGGATATGACTCCAGTTTTTTGACCACACTTTCTTATTCTTCATTTATTCATTTGCTGGAAATTAGAACTGAATTTAGAAATAGTTTTGAAACAAATCTTTGTGCTTACAAACAAAATTAAATATGTAGGCTAATGGATGTCTTCAGTTTAGTGCGTACAAATTGTTTCCTTATTCACGAAAATTAAAAGGAGTAAAAGTAAAGAGTAAAAGTAAAATAAAGAGAAAGTAAAGAGGCCGAATGGAGTTCTTTATCCTCGTACTGCAGATGGTCTATTTAACTGTTTTTTACTTACAAAGTCTGCCATGTAAATAGCAAATGTGTCATGGCGCAACACAATTGACTCTTAAAGGGAACGTGAGATCAAACTCTGATTGGTTTAATGCACATTATACTCAAAACACACCCATAACTCATTAAGAGAATTAGCACAAAGCTTTAAGACCATGCGCTGGGGCAAAGAACATATTTTCTGTCCTTAAAATAGCAAAAGGGACATGCATTTAATGCTTTTGGGCCTAGATCATTAAAATAGAGCTCTTTAACTTAATGTGAAATATATTTAATTACAGTCAAATACAAAAAAAAACTCATGCTAATTTTCTTAAATTAACAACAATTGCTGATTAAAACCTACAATCAGGATATGATTATATTTCTTTCCTCAACATAAAATATCCAAAGTGCAAATTAAGCCCAATAGAGATTTTTGCAGCAGCAGAAAGGTAACTTTCTCTTTTAGAAGGAGAGCAGATTGTGTGAATGTGGAATGCGATGGTGAAGATAAACTCAGCTCACACCACCACACCTGCCGGAGGTGGGCAGCATCTGTCTTCAAGAGTCCTCTTCATGCACAGACAGGCAAACTACAATCGTCTCTGCGGCTTCAAAACCATAAGCTGTACATGTGCACGCCAGCTAGTTAAGTGTAGGCAATGCATGTCCTCTTTTCTTGTGCCATGCAGCCAGTCCACTGTAGGGATTTTCAACATAAAACAGAAGCTGTTTCCTGCTTGGCTGGTTCATAAGAGGCAATATGTCACTGGAAAATTAAATAAGTATAGCAATAGACTAAAAGGTCAATCTTGAATGCTGCAAAGATCTTGAGTCTGGTAGTTCACAGATCTATTACTATGTGGCTTTTATGACATAGTGACTTTATTTAGTAGTTCACCTGTTAAAGCATTGCACTTGATGGATTTTGTTAAAAAATAAAATACAAGATTGTTGTGAAGGGCGGCCTGGAGGCTCAGTGGTTAGCACTGTCGCATCACAGCAAGATGGTCACTGGTTCGAGTCCTTGCTGGGCCAGTTGGCAGTTCTGTGTTGAGTTTGCATGTTCTGCCTGTATTGGCATGGGTTTCCACCAAGTGCTCCGGTTTCCCCCACAGTCCAAAAACATGCGCTATAGGTGAATTCAATAAACTAAATCCCAGTACTGGTTTATGCTGGAAGTACTGCGTGAAACATATGCTGGAATGGTTGGTTCATTCCACTGTGGTGACCTTGATAAATAAGACACTAAGCTTAAGGAAAAGGAATAAATGAAGATTGTTGTGTTTTTTTCACAACAAAATACATGAACTAAAGGAAATAAGGCCAACCATTTTGAGAAAAGCCATCACAAAATCAGTGATTTAAAAAATCCTGGATGTACATACTTGTTTATTAATATTCTGGACGTACTGTTTATTGAACAATGTGTTAATAATTGATTTTTGAAAATTTGCTTTTATTATAGACACTGTTTAAATGTTTACATTTCAGTGAATTGGATTGGAATAATTGCATAATTAATCACAATTTTATAGTCCTCATTTTATTCCACTCTGAAAAATATGGTCACCTTACTTATGATGTTTACAAATGAGGTCAGTAGGCATAAAGTATCTAATGATCTAATGTGGCTGTTCAAACACATTTGGCTACATGATTCCAATAAGGCTGCGATGCATAAATATGTATTTAGCTGTGTCAACTTGTGTGTGTTAGGTGTGAATAGGACTTCAGATTCAAGTTCTTTTAGTTGGCCTTATTCTAAAATGTTATTTTTTTATGTTTTTTTCAAGCAATTTAAACATATATAGTAGGCACTAAAGGATTTTTGTTTACCGAGTTATGAGTGATTGATTAGCCCATTATGAAGGAAGACGGATGGGATTTAATATGATATGAATCTCATGTGGGATTTATGAGAAAGCAGAAAGAAAACACCAATTATTAAAATGAGGCATCAATCCACACTTTTCAATATTGCAAGTTAGGTTTTATTTACATTTATTTACAACACTTTTGAAACAGTCTTAATGCAGTGCATTACAGACAACATACAAGATGGTTCTTAGTAATAAAAAAAAATAATTATCCCTTTGTCCTCACACTGTTTAGTGCATCCTGTGATCCAGAATCATAACAAAGCAAAAATGTTTTGTCTTTCTATGCTTTGTCATAGTTACCCGGCCTTTCCATTCATTAACCATGATCAGACTGGAGGTTTTGAATATCAGAAAATAGACTTTATTAAAACATAAAGCCGAGATAAAAACAGCCCTTCAGGATAACCTGAGTCTCCCCTAGACCATCTGAAGTGTCTGTGTCAGTGGTCCTGCTTTTACACATATTTTCTTCCCCACCTCTGTGTACCTGGGACCGTCTTAAGAAGTCTTTACTAATAGATCAAGTATATGTTTAGGTGGTCCTGTTATTTTTGGCTCCGCACTCTCTGCAATGCAAATGACTCCCCATAATTGTCCATAACTTGTTCTGAGTATCTACATTAATTGTAATTAATTAATTAAGGTTACATTTTTAAAAATGCTCAAATTCTAGAGCTAATGCGCATGTGCACTTGAAAGGAACAAGATCACGACACCAACCTCATTTATGGCCATTCTACACAATACAGTATCATTCTCTGGATAATACTTCGTCAGATCGTGACGATCCAGAAATGACAGCAACTCATTGTTTACAGGTTTTAGGCATTGAATAGTTGCTGTCATGTGATGTGCGATTGAAAGAACGGACTGTACTTTGCATTCATTTCATACAGAATACAAAACCAAAAAACATTTGTTTTCAGGTGTAGTTGGTTTATTAAAAAAAGCACAGATTTCAAGCTTTATTTGGATATATTTATTGTGTCTGTGAAGAATGTATTCAGATTCCAGTTTGTTTGTTGACCACCAAACTGTCGTAAAAGCACACGCCTGGTCTGAGCTTCTCCCCGAGAATCATCAATCTACATATAATAATATATCAATCATTCTCCTGAAATCCTGTCACAGATGTAGCTTCATATGAGTGTTTAACATAATCATTGCTTTACATATTTCGTTATTTTACATATTTAGCTATCTCTAGCTTCTCATAGTTGGTCCTGCTCTTCTGCACAAACTCTATCTTACACACATACCAGTTTTAGCCTGGCTCAGTTCTTCTCCAATACATGTTTGACTATCTTTAGATTACTACTATTGTACACTTTTAGAGACACTACTGCATACTTTTAGAAAATACAAAATCTTTGTCAGGTTCTGATTACTTTTCCGATTACTTTATGTTGCACACATGAAGACCTGTCCAATCCCCTGTTATTGACATCACGACCTCCCATGTGTTAATGTGTTGAATTTTTGAGATTTCGGCATGCCAAGTGAAGATGATAAAAAATGCTTATGTTTTTATTTTTATAAGGAAGCCTGTTAAATTGTCAGGAGATTTTTACTCAATAAATATGTATACTGTTCTTTAAATTTGTCTGTAGCCATTTTTTTTCTAAACATGGCACATACAATACCATAACATATCGTAACTGTGACCCTAAAACTGTAATACATACCGAACTATAAGTAGTTTGAACTATTGCACTCCTACAACACACTGTATAAATACCATGCAGTAATATACAGTAAGCGGCATTAAAAGCTGTAAGAACAGCTTTTTAAATCCCATTATTAAATATTCAATATCAACCATTAAGTATCTTAAGTATTAAATGTCACTGTAAGTAGAGTCCAAAACAGCTTAAATGGTTGAATAGATGCCAGTTGACCTGCGTGAATTTTCTTTGCGGCTTTGTTTTCTTTGGCTAGTTTCAAATGAGAGCAATCCCGTTGAGCACACCAGCATCCAAAAACACAACATTTGTTGGTGACCAGCATCGCAGTTCATTTTCAGCAGGGGAGATGGATGGCCATGTTAATGCAACGAACAATAATAGAGATTTGAAACAGAGTTTGTTTTTCCCTTGAGCTGTTTTTGATATTTCCATGCAGCTTGCATTTGTATTCTGAGTAATAATTTACCAAAAAAAAAAAAACATTGTTTTAGGTCAATATTTTTTATTTCCCACTCAGCATGTTGCATGTATGTGAATGCATGACCAATGCTGGATATTGATGTGTTTTTGCAAGCTTAGACCCAACGCTGGGTTTATTTTTTCTGTAATATCTTTTCCACTGAATGTGGTCCACTTACTGAGAATGAGTAAAGACTAAAAAAACATATTCCATTGCTAAGTGAGAACATTTTTTTAAGGCTTTTAGCAGACATCAGTACATTACCATGAGATGTAAAGATGCATTTTTTTTCTTCGTTTTATTTCCCGGATGAAAGGACTGGACTAAAAGCCCAGGGCAATAAGTCCTGAAATGCAAGATAAAGGTGAAAAGTGTTCTTTAGATATTTTTTGTAAACAAATTCAGTTGTGTATGTCTCAAAGAGAGAAAATATTTAGTTAAATAATCTGTTTTTAAATGAATAGCCCAAACAATGACATGGAAACAAATATGTTTAATTCATTCATTCATTTTCAGTTGCTGTATTTATCAGAGGTCACCACAGAGGAGTGCCATCTAACTTATCCAGCATATGTTTTACACGGCAGATTCCAGCTGCCACCCAGTACTGAGAAACACCCATACACACTCATCACACTCATACACTACTGCCGATTTAGTTTATTCAATTCACCTATAGTGCATGTTTTTGGACTGTGGGGGAAACCGGAGCACCCTGTACTCTCAGAAATAAAGGTCACTGGGGCAGTACCTTTTCAAAAGATACAAATTTGTACTTGAAGGGTCCATAATGGTACCTCAAAGACACTTTTAGGTACATTTGGGTATTAATATGCACTTTTTAGGTACCACTGAGAACTCTTTGGGTACAAATATGTATCTTTTAAAAAGGTACTGCCCCAGTGACAGCTCCTGTACCTATTTCTGAGAGTGTGAGGAAATCCATGCAAACACAGTGCGAACACGCGAACATGCAAACCCCACACAGAAGTGTCAACGGGCCCAGCCATGACTCGAGCAAATGACCGTCTTGCTGTGAGGCAACAGTACTAACCACTGAGCCACCGTGTCACCCACGAAACTCATATGTGAAGATGAAGAACCTGGAAGAACAACCAAGATGTCACTACATGAAGGCTAAGGTTATCAATATTAATTAGATCATGCTGATATTTTATAATCATTAGGCATTGAGATATCACATCAAGCCAGTTTTATATTAAATGTTTCCAATACTAGTATGTTTAGTGTAACCCCATCGGTCCATACCACCTAACTCAGTCTGAGCTGGGATCGAACCGGTGACCATCCACATGGGAGTCGGTTGCTCTACCAAGGAGGCTAAAGACCATTGCCTCAAGCGTACCTTTAGAGGTCAAAGTGAGATTTACCTGCACAGAACATCACTAGTTGTCCTTCGCTACACTCACCCCTCTAAACCTCACTCCATCCAGGTCATAGCACCAATGTAACCCTGCCTATTCTACACCACCCAAACCCACTCCAAGCTGGGATCAAACCAGCGACCTTCCGCATGGGAGTCGGTTGCTCTGCCTGCACAGCACTTCACTAGTAAAACTAATTTCATAATGCCATAATTAAGGTAAAACTTTGGTAAAATATAGACAAACTTAAGTTTTAGGTTAAAAATGTAATTAAAAAATTTAACCCAAAGCTTGGGTTTGTCCATATTTTACCTATTTGCAACCAATAGTTTTTGTTGAGGTTTTTTGTGTACGTGAAAAGATTTTACTTTTATAAAACAACATTTGTGAGCATAAACCAAATTCCCTTTAGGGCAAGTCATTTCATTCGGCGGCCATTTTTCAACACCTCTCGGGCCGTAAGCTTGGGCATTCTGTCTGAATGGGGAAACATGAAATACTCCAAAACAGTTTGCCAAGCTTACGATTACATTACATTTTTTGGAATCGGCAATAAAATTCAGCAACAACTGTCTCATTAGTTTTGTTTCTAAAATGTTCAAATTAGACAAAATCTGCATTTTTTTTTAGGTTGCCAGAGCTAATGCGCATGTGCACTTGAAAGGAACAAGATCACGACACCAACCTCATTCATGGTCGTTCTACACGTTATCATTCTCTGGATAATGCTTCGCTGGATCGTGCTGACGAATCTCCTCCAGAAATGACAGCAACTCTTTGTTTACAGGTTTGTGGGCAATTGAGATGTTGCTGTCATGTGGGTATCATATGCTGTCATATGGGTGTCACGGATGAAAGTGAAGAGCGGGTATGGGAGGGGGAGGGGTAGGGGTTGTGGGATCGGTAAAATGAGGTGCCGGACAAATTAAGTCCTGCTCCCGGTACATATTTCTCAGTTCTCAAAAATTTGTCGACACATCATTCCAATGAGCCTGGGTTGGTGAAATAATATGTTTTGTAGCCATTTCTAATTTCTGTGAGGGTAAAATATACGGGCACTGGTGGTTTTAGGTGTACATCAACCCCTGGTAGTTCTAGTGTTAAATCACACACTGATTGGTTTGCATTGCTCTACATACAACTCAAACATGCCTACATTTTCAAACATAATGGAATAAAGAATCAAATGTGGGGGGGGGGGGTTCATTGTGTGAAAAACATTTTTATTAAATGGCCTTAACTAATATGTACTTACACTGAATTTAATCATTTGTTACAATGTACTTATTGTGTAAATACATATTTTTGCATTGTACTCATGATTGATTAAATACCTGCATGTATTTACATGTATTATATGTGTAATCATACTGTTGATCATCCTTTACACCTTCCTTTAACCTACGCATACAACAAATCTATCCCTAACCACCCATATCCCACCTCAAGGGCACCTGAAGTGTTCTGCAATACATATTTATTTTACATAAAAAATACATATTTATTGTTTGATGCAAGTACATAGTAGTTAAAGCCACCTAATATAAATTGAGACCCATTATTTTAACTAAATAACCTTTTTCCACTATAAAATAATTTGTTGTACAATTAATAGTTGTTTTCATGGTTGTTAAAAGTCCTTTATGGAACCACCAATGCCAATAAAGATTATTTATTATTATTATTATTATTATTATTATTATTATTATTATTATTATT
>CAIGQZ010035043.1:14244325-14273485 GCA_903798205.1 Danio tinwini | reverse complement strand
CACAAAAAGTATCAACACAAAAACATTACACTCCAAAAAAAAATATACATACATATATATATATTTTTTTTTGGAGTGTAATGTTTTTGTGTTGATACTTTTTGTGAGAATTTAAAAGTCATAAATGGCATATTGATATTAGTCAATAAACAGAGGTAAGAAATTGTGTGTTATACACCAACCTTATCACTGTATTATAATGAAATGCAATATGCTTGACATCAGACATCATGTAGTTAGATAAAATCTGCACTGCCTTGAACCTCATTCCCAAAATGAAGTTTTTTCTGAGAGAATATTGCGGTCAGTGGTGCGCAGAACTGCACTAACAAATGAGGAGAGAGAAAAAAAGCCTGCAATGTCAGAGAGTGATAAAGACTGAAAATCTGCTGCTCCAACATCACACATATGTCATTTCTGTGCACGAATGAGCACAACTGATTGATTGTTCAGTGCCAGAGATGAACTGAAAGTTTCAAACAGGCTAATAATTTGCCAAATCACACTGATCAACATTTAGTTTCTTAATTAGGAAATTAATGACTCTCCTTTTTAAGAGTTCTTCACATGTGACCAATTAGAATCGACAAGTTAATTAGCTTTAGCTAATGTTTTTTTTTTCTAAAATAGGTTTCATTTTCTCATACAGGAGTTTCCTGAAATCATTAGAGCTTCCTAGTCTGTCTGGTCACTGTATTGGAAAGAATTTATTGTTTTTCTTATTTTCTATTACCATGTAAAAGTATGTTAATCCATCTAAGTCTGTAATTAGAAAGGCAATCTTTTTTCTGCCAAATCGAAAACCCTTAATTTTGTTTAGGACTCTTTTTTTTGCAGCGCTCATTTTGCTGTCTAGTTATTTTCTTTGTAGTTGAAACGAAGAAATATTTTCTAAGTTAATTAGTTTTAAAAGTGAAATATAATAATAGATCCGCCAAACAAAGTATATGAATGTCTTAATAAAGTTTCATCAGCCTAGACTCACTAGCAAGATGTTATTAATTAAATTAAATGTCAAAATCTGTGTGAAATAATGACCTCTACATATTTAAATATATTTTAAAAATATGTATTATACATTGGCTCTGAGTGTGACAGGTGCCATTCTGATTCAGCTAGTCTAATCCATTTGTTTTGGTCCTGTCTTTCCCTTTTTGGAGGCAAAATTTCCTCTCGTTGTCTGCTGTTACCACTGTTGATATTCCACCTTGTGCAATTATTGTTTTTTGGGGGGTTCTCCCACCCGGCCACACTTTACCCTCTCGTTTTGTAGACTTTGTAGCCTTCTTAACCCTTCTAGCTAAGCGATTAATTCTTATTGAACTACATATAACTGAATTATATAATTGAACTGAACTGAACCCTTTTTCTCACACTTGTTGGATAAGAAATGTTATTTGTTTTTTGAAATTTGAGAAAATTAGGTACTCTCTTCATTGACCTAGCACTATTTTCATTAAATTGTGGGAACCTCTTCGCAAACATGTCCAAACTCTTTAGCTTGACCCTGCTCCTTCTGATTGAGTCCCCACCCCCAACTCACAGCTTGGTACTGAATACTAGTTCTGGTCAGCACATTGTAGACCTGTATTTTCTGTAAAGCACTAATGTTTTTTTGTTTTTTAATTAATTTATTTTATTAATTTTTTTGTTTTGTTATAGATTTATTTATTTTTTTGCTCAAAATACTCTTCAGTGTATTTACTTACTGTTACTTGCTTATGTTGTTATTTTTGTATATTTTGTAATGTGTTTTACAATGTATAAATAAAACATTTAAAAATAATTTATTTAAAAATTAAATATATATATGTTATATATTATTTATATTATATATATATTATAGGGTGGCATGGTGGCTCAGTGGTTAGCACTGTTGCCTCAAAGCAAGAAGGTTACTGGTTTGAGTCCCGGCTGGACCAGTTGGCATTTCTGTGTGGAGTTTGCATGTTCTCCCCAGTACTAGGCTGCAGCTGAATGGGCATCCGCAGCATAAAACATATGCTGGAGAAGTTGGTGGTTCATTCCGCTGTGGAGACCCCTGATAAATAAGAGACTAAACCGAGCCGAAGGAAAATGAATGAAATATATATTATATTTTCAATTATTAAAAAAGCATTGCTTTTAAAATCCTAATGATAGTGTCAAAATATAAAGATTTACAATTACAATTAATTAATGGTAATTAAAGAAGCTGCATTTTAATCCTTAACTAGCGTCTATTAATATGCCATCAAATATTATCATTCTAAATATGCCTTATATATTTTTGTTCAATGTGTTATTTAAAAAAAACATTGTAAATTAAAATGACTCACGCTATATATATATTAGCAGACAGTCTACTAATACCCAAATGAACCATCAAAATAAAGTGTGGAGAGTGAAGAAAGTCTTATTTGTTTTATTTCGGCTAGAATAAAAGCAGTTTAAAAAAAAAAAAAACATTTTAAGGTCAAAATTATTGACCCCTTTAAGCAATTTTTTTTCGATAGTCTACAGGACAAAGCATTGTTATACAATAACTTGCCTAATTACCCTAACCTGTCTATAACCTAATCTGGTTAAGCCTTTAAATGTCACTTTAAGCTGTATAGAAGTGTCCTGAAAAATATCTAGTAAAATATAATTTGCTGTCATCATGGCAAAGATAAAATAAATTAGTTATTAGAGATGAGTTATTAAAACTATTATGTGCAGAAATGTGTTGAAAAAAAATCGTCTTTCTATTAAACAGAAATTGAGTAAAAAAACAAACAGGGGGCAAATATTTCAGGGGGCTAATAATTCTGACCAACTATATATATATATTGTAGCGTTTTCTTCATAACTATAATCCATGATGTAATGCTGAAGAGATAACAAAAGACCAGAAAATAAGCACACAAGCCAAAAATGATGAAATAGTAGAAAAGCACATCGAAAAGAAAGAAGGCTCAAGAAGGCTTTGATCGTTTACAACTTTTGCTTTTAACTAAAAGCAAAAAAAATAATCTTTGTTGTAAAATAAAGCACAATAACAGGGGTTAGATAAAATCTTGCCTGTTTCTTCAGGGAATGAAATCACTTGCTCCGAATGTTACGTTGTTGTGCCTGAAGTTTGCAGAGGTTTGATAATTGATAAAAACACATCCTGAGTTGTTCTTGGTGTAAAGCATTCTGGGCCCTTGGAAAATATCAGGTTTTAGGAGGTGTGAAGAACCAATCAGGTGTGAGAAACCATGTGTTAATTTTCTTTTCCTGAAGTTTGAATTTCTTCACACAAACTATTTATTAATTTCAAAAACTGTATTTTAAAAGTAGACGGCACAGTGGCTCAGTGGTTAGCACTGTCGCCTCACAGCTGGGTCAGTTGGTATTTCTCTGTAGAGTTTGCATGTTTTCCTTGTGTTGGCGTGGGTTTCCTTCAGGTGCTCCGGTTTCTCCCCAGTCCAAAGATATGCGCTATAGGTGAATTGGATGAACTAAACTGGCTGTAGTGTATGAGTGTTAGTGTGTGAATGTGAGAGCTCTACCTGTGCACGTGCCTGAAACTAACACATTGTAATTGCATAAAAGACAGCAAATATACATTTCAATCATTCCAAGGTAGAATTGGCAAAATTATTGGTAATTTTTATAATGATTAGATTAGATTAGATTAGATTAGATTAGATTCAACTTTATTGTCATTACACATGTACAAGTGCAAGGCAACGAAATGCAGTTTAGGTCTAACCAGGAGTGCAATAACAGTAAGTGCATGGTTTAAGTTATAAAGTGCAGTTATATAAAAACTATCATGATATTTACAGATGGATGTACTATGAACATTATATACAGGTTGTATTAACTATGAACAGAGATTTACAATAGATGAATATACTGTATGTACAGGTTACTATTAATAATCAGAAGTGTGCAGATAGATAAAAACATAACTACAAATGTATATGTGCAGTTGATATTTTAAAAAATTATATTGGATAGAAGTGACATGGTGGCTTAGTGGTTAGCACTGTTGCCTCACAGCAAGAAGGTGACTGGTTCGAATCCCAGCAGGGTCAGTTGCCATTTCTGTGGGGAGTTTGCATGTTGTCCCCGGTTTGCTTGGTTTTCCTCCAGGTGCTCCGGTTTTAGGTGAATTGATTAAACTAAATTGACAGTAGTGAATGCGAGTGTATGGGTGTTTCTCAGTACTGGGTTGTGGCTGGAAGGGCATCCATTGTGTAAAACATATGCTGGATAAGTTGGCGGTTCATTCCGCTAGGCGACCCCTGATCGTTATAGCGACTAAGCCGAAGGAAAAATGAATGAATGAATATTGGATAGATTAATGGCAAATATATTCATACATAATCTACATTTTTTTGTTCTTACTAGAAAATGTATATATTAATTTTATTCAATAAAAGTCTGATAACATTTCTTCCAAATTTCAAATAGAAATATTATCTTTTAGCATACTTTTTGACCAGAAAATTGTTTCATTCTTGATTTAAATATTCCACCACATATTGACTCTTCTGAAGTTAAATGAAATCAAAACTAACCATATTGATTTTGTTGGCTCACAATTTTGTAGTGAACAGTTCATCTTTGCGTGTCATTAAGAAAAAAATGTAGTTGGCTTTTGTAATCTAAAATTGAAATCCGAAAATGCACTTACTATTTGTTTTCGGTTAAATTCTCAGATTATGTCTGTCTGGGGTATTGGGCGTGGCTAACACACTTAACCACGCCCCTCTAGCTGTCAGTTTTGACAACAAACAGAAATTGTAAAAAGGAGGTGTCTGTTATGTTGTAATAACTCTCATGCAAACCCTTTTTCTGGTTTCTTTGAATTAAATGTCTATTTATCCAATCAACTTGCAGAAGAAAAAACAAGCCACACCCACTGTTTTCTCATTTAATATTCTGTTTCTCAAGGAACTTTGTCACAATACAAAAAAAACAGCAGCTTCCGGTTCATTCAGACTTTAAAATTATGGTATCGTTTTGTCTAAAAATGAACTGAAAACCGATCCCAGACTTATTCTGAAAACGCTATATACATTTCTGGAGAGCGCCAAATATGTCCTATGGAGGTATGTTTTTTTGCAGTTTTTTGTTTTTGCGAATCCACCAGAGGCCGCTGTGTACGCTTTTTCAGCACCTACATTTCTTTTCCAAGTGCCATTTGTGCCTGCTCTTCTTGCGTAAATCCACTAGAGGTCACTGACTGACTGACTGACTGACTAACCGACCGACCGACCGACCGACTGACCGACCCGCCCACCCATTTCCCTAAACCCAACCCACAGTTTTAAAAAGCAATCCAGAAAAAGAATAGTCCTTACCTGTTTTTTACCAAGTTTTCAGATTTTACCACATTCTCACCCTGTTATTTACTTGTTTGCTTTATTTTTTGGCTTCTGTTTTTTGTCTTACCTGCTTTCTGGAACCTTTCTTCACCAGACTCAAACCCTGTCATCATGGTAATCTTCTCTCTGCATCTCAAGTCTGAGGACGTACATAGTGAGCTACTGCACAAACCGGTAACAGCGGAAAAGCCATCCATACTGAGGTAAGCAGTCAGCTGGTAAGCTCAAAAAAGAACAGCATCATACGGTACCGTAAAAATAAAATGCAGCCTTACATACTTCTGGCTACATAATTCTTGATCTCCAGAAATGTATATAGGGCTACGTCTTCAGAATGAGCATATGTTGCTGAAAACATGCCAGCTTTTTCAATGTGTTGCTTGCTGTGTCTTTGAAACTATTTGTTAAACCTTCTGTTAGTTTTTTGATTTATGTGTAAATTCCATACCATTTCTTTCAGCACAGTTACAGACATTCGTAATAGATGTTTGCAGAAAAATTAATAAATAATAAAAAATCTATGCTGCATGGAAATCAAATAAGCCTTTTTTTCCTGTTCTGTCCTTGACTGTAGCCTCACTTCTGCTTTATCAAGCTCACATAACTCAGGAGCAAGTCTGAGTCCTTGTATGGTTTGCAGGCTTTAGCTTTTAAATGAGACTCTGTTCAGCCTAAAAGCCTCTCCTGATGCAAACAGTGCGGCCAATTAGATGAAAATGTCAAGTGGTTTGTGATAGAGACCTACAGTACCGTACCAGCGTCCTCCTGTTCACTGTGTGCATAGTCAGTCTACCATCTCTGGATCAGCTTGTTTATCACAGGTGAAAGTGTTGCCGTTGTTTTAGCACTGAAACAGACAATTTTATGTTGTTTTCTGGTAAAACATTTTAAACAGTGTAGTATGTCTCTATAAATATTAGAGCATTTGTTTGTTTATAAGTGCTGTTATGCATAATATCGAGCTAAGTAAACCCTGTTTATTGATTTTATACTGTTATATTTTACAATCGTCTTTTTTTTCTAAATTGGCTTCATTGGCTGATACTAACAGTAAGCATCAAATACTACAGCATTTGTGTGTCTCAATATAGCTTTATTAGTTTTAGGGAAGATTGTAGTTGTTTGGACATCAAAAATGGGGTTTATTTAATAAATAAAACAGCAGCAGTACTCATTAACCCCTTTACCCTCCCAAAAATGACCTTACTTTGGATTGTTCTTCTGAAAGTAGGTCTCTATAGTTGTTAAACATTAGAAATTATTTGTTTTGTGTTGGGTATATCTAATGTGTAATATTTTGGCCTCATTAATGTACCGTATGCATAATGATAGATTTATAAAAAATATTTGACTGTTTATCTTTTCATAGAATGGCTTAACTTGAAGTAAAAATTTAGAACTTTCCTTATAATAAATAATTTTGTTGTTTGAAATTATTTAATTGGTGCTGCAGTATTATAGGCTTTAACACAGAACTTATAAACAACACCTAAACTTTCCAACAACTGATATTCCAGCCTGATCTCATGAGAACACGTAAGTATTTTACGTTTTGTCAGTTTAGTGGCTAATTCGTGCAAATTCGTACGAGTTCAGTCGTATGAAAATGTACGATTTTAAAAAGGAGGCATGGCACCTACCCCCGCCCCTAACCCCAACCGTCATTGGGTGATGAGCAAATCATACGAATTAGATCATATGAATTCATACAAATTAGCCACTAAATTAAAAAGTTACGAATTGCCGTGAGATTGCGTTGGATATTCCAACAGCTTTCATTTATTCTATTCTTTTTTGCTGAATATTATTGAAAACAAACATAATATTGTATTATCATGTATACATAGATATTTCCTCCAGTAAACATTGTAACAAATAAATAACAAGTCTAATATATTCAGATGCATCAGAATAATGTAGCTACTAGCTAACAATGTTTATATATTATACTATATACTATACTACGCCTGTCTTATCTGCCTTTGAACTAACTTACGTTACCTGTCTCCATCACTGCTCTTATCAAATATTCAATCTGCATCATTCTCATGGTCACTAAAACCCATTTCATCCTCACTTTCATCTTCTGCAGGAAGAGCCAGTTCTGTCCTTTTCTTCTTTCACTTACCACAGAACAGACAGTGGTCCTCACTGTTCTCTGTATTGACATCTAATCAAAAGTATCGCCATTCAAATGATGATAATAATGATAATGATTTTATCCATAATTCAAATGTCATTAACATATGAATAATCAACATTATATTACTAGCATTAATGTTGTTGTTGTTACAAATTAAAAGGTCACAGCTGACCTGGCTAGCTAGCTAACCTATTGCAATATTGCACATTTCACTATTGGACAGTGTTGCCATTTGGCAACACGTACGTTTGATCGATTTACAAAAAAAAAAAAACAATATGACAAATTTTTTTTGACTTGTAAATATGTCATCATAACTTACTAGAGGTGATGTCTCCGATTTTTTTGTGAATCTGACATGAATTGATCCTTTGGTTTTATTGACGTTTTCATTTGCATTTAGCAATAACTCACAATAAACAGCACTCTGTCAGAAATCGCACCACAGAAAAACACTGCACATCATGTGACTTAACCAAAGCACATTATTGGCTAAACTAAGGTGTCTCTTTCCAACAAAAAAATATAACGTTGGTCTTAAAGAAACAGTGGCAGGGAAATGAACATAAATATCATGTTGCCAAATGGCAACACCATGCGATAGAGAGTTAAAGGTGCCATCGAATGAAAATACGGATATTACTAGTGAAAGCTGAATCAAAAGAATTCAGTTTATGGTCATGTCATATAATGAGCATCAAATACCATTGCTTCCTTGTTCTTGTATATATCCCATGAATGTAAATAAAAAACAAACAAAAAAAATAAAAAAAAACAAAAAAAAAACAGGCCAATTGGAAAACAAACACCAACTGTAAAGCTGCACACAGGATCATTAATATGCACCCTCCAGCAGGGTTTCATTGGCCACAGAGTTGACCTAGTGAGATTACAACAATGATATATATTTCCCCCCTTATTAAAAAAGTATAACACAGCTTATTATATTTCCTATGCAAGTGGGACTCATATTTTGAAAACTGGACAGGCTTTAAAAAACAGTAAAAAAACAAAGAGGAAAGAGAATGTTGTTCTCTAACAGAACTAGATATTAGATGTTTTTTACCCTCTCCTTTTCAAATTAGTTATTATTATTGAATATTTAAAAATGTTAAAGATTATCTCTTCTTAAGTGTATCACACTGATACTTATACTAATTAGTTATACAAGTAACATTGATTATTTACCTTTATAATCATGTTCAACTCCTGTCTCTATCCTAGAATATAATTAGCAATTTTATATTCAAATTTTTTTTATTCCAGTGGCCAGTTGCCTGGATCAGAGTGCCTATTGATCACCTCTGTACACCCTGCTCTGTGGTTTAGGAAAGGCTTTCCTGTCCACACCAGCCATCTCAGTCCCCGGTGAGTTTTTTTTTTTTTTTTTTAGCAGGGGACATTGTAAATGTGCAAAGATCTCAGCTTATGCAAGAAAACAGAGATATGCTGATATTTTAATTTAATTTTTTTTTATGTAAAATCCCACAGTCACAGTCACTGTTTTAGTTTGTTTACATGAATGAGTCTTCTTTTTGTATTAATTTTTTTGGGGGGAATTTTTTTTAATAGCAATTTAAGAAAAAAAAACTAAAGGGCTCTTCACCTTAAATTTGTTTCAAATAATTTTGTTAAAAAATCTTGACTGAATCGTATCAGGAGATTAGTATTGTGATTTGTATCGAATCCTAAGTGAGATGAATTGTTACATCCCTAGTTATCAATATTTAGAAACCTTGCAAATATGGTCAAAACTGAGCTTTTTGTTCTAGAACTATGTCAAGGTACTAAATGAGCTTGTAAAATTTCTCCATTTCTGGAGATTTTGTGCACTTACCCAAGCCACATACATTCTATGTAGATATCAGAAAACAAATTAGACTTGTATCAATGCATTTTATGGTACCTTTAATCTATAGTTGCTGTTTGTATTGTTTGTGTCGACCAATTAGAACACAGGTGTCAAATCCAGTTCCTGGAGGGCCGCAGCTCTGCATAGTTTAGTTCCAACCCTGCTTCAACACACTTACCTGTAGGTTTTAAACACACCTGAGGAACACAATTAGTTTGATTAGGTGTGTTTAATTAGAGTTAAAACTAAAATGTGCAGAGCTGCGGCCCTCCAGGAACTAGATTTGACACCTGTGAAGTAGAAGAATAACAAATTGAAATCTTTTACTAACCATCCACCTGATCCAAATCTGCAATAGTTTCTTTCTTCTATTGAACACAAAACAAGATATCCTAAAGTTTGTCCAAATCCAACAGCCACTGGCATCCAGGAATTTCTTTCTTTCCTACTACGGAGGTATAATATAATAATATCCTACTTTATGTTCACCAGAAAAAAAAAGAAACATAATGGTTTCGAAACACATAAGGGTGAGTAAATGTTCATTTTGGATTAATTCTCCCTTTAATGGGTAATTTTCATTGTGCAGGAAGTTGGAAAGAAAGTTAGTTCTCAGTATTGCTGATCACAGGAAAACCAGATTGACTGAAGTCAGCAAATCTAGAGCTTCACAAAGTGGTTTAATGTTGTAGACACATCTGATAACACTCCCAACACCTTCAAGAAAACCCATGGGTTTCTATTTCATTCTCAGTTGTACATGTGTAGCCATACAGTGAAGCACTTCAATGTTTTTGTACATGTCACAAATCTGGATTATACGCAAGATTGCCACACTAGATGTTCTGCTTGGTTTATTTTTTTAGATGTGTATTTGTGGGTTGTTTTGTTCTTTGTCTTTTAAAGGAAAGTTCACTCAAAATTGAAAATTCTGTTGCCGTTTTATTCTACCTCACGTCATATGACTTCACAAAGTATTTTTGAAGAATATCCTGGAAAGACTCAAAAAGAAAGTGATTAAAAATATATATATATATAGCTGTATAGCTCTAATGAAACAGAAATCTGACCTGTGCTTTTTCCGGAAAAGGACTATACATCTTAACAAATCAGAATCAAACATTCAACAGCTCTGTAATATTGTTAATATTATTATGCTCTTATATGACCAAAGAATAAAAGTATGACATTTTATTTTCCTTTTTTTCACTTCTTTATATAATGCTTTTTATGACAATTATTTTGGAGGATCATTCACTTTAATTTACATTGAAAAGACTGGCCAGGATAATGGTTTAGCATGTTAATTAACAAATTAGAATAAATATAAAGTAAAAACAGGTAACAATTTTGTAAAATGCTAATTTGAAAAGGTTAAAAAAGTATCACTGGAATTTTACAAGAAATTAATATTTTGTTTTACGTTTTACTTGAAGTTAAAATGTAGTAGTTGTTGGGTTTTTTGTCATTTTTGTAGTTTTTTTGTATTATAATTTAAATAAAAAAATCAACATAGGCTCATTCTGAAAACGTAGCCCTATATACATTTCTGGAGATTGCGAATTATGTAGCCAGAAGTACATATGGCTGCATTTCATCTTTAAAACAAATGATACGGGCAGTATGGTGCCTTTACTTTTCGCCTTACTTGCTGATTGGTTACCTCCGACGGCTTTCCTGCTGTTACCAGTTTGTCCATTGGCTCGCCATGTATGTCGGAGGATTTGAGACGCAAAGCGGAGTTGACCGTAACATCGGGACAATGAACAGTTCCAGAAAGCAAAAACAAAAGGCCAAAAATAAAACAAACAAGTAAATAACGGGGTGAAAATGTGGTAAAATTTGAAAATGTGGTAAAAAGAAGGCTGTCGTAAGGGCTTTTTTTCTGGATTGCTTTTCAAAACACTGTCGGTTGAGTTTAGGGAAGTGAGTGGGAATGTCAATCTGTGCCTTTTTAAACACTATCGGTTACGTTTAGGGAAGGGGGTGAGTGGGGGTGTTTGGTTGGTGAGGTAGTTAGTCAGTACGCAGATTTACGCAAGAAGAGCAGGTGGATTTACGCAGGAAGAGCAGGCACGAAATGTACTTGCGAGAGAGATTTAATATCTCAAAAAGCGTACACAGCGGCCTCTTGTGGACTCGAGAAAGCAGAAACTGCAAAAAAAATTTGGCGCTCTTCAGAAATGTATATAGGGGTATGTTTTCAAAATCAGCCTGGGTTGGTAAAAATATACTAAAAACTATTTTAGTAAAGTTTTTCATTATGATTAGTATTAATTTAATAAATTTTTAATAATTCTTATTTTATACATTATTTTTATTTATTAAACTGTACTTTTATATTTATTAATTAACAAAAATATTTTTTGTAGTTTATATTACTTAATATGCATAATACAATTTATAGTATACATGTATTAATATTTCCTAACACTTTTTAATTCTTTTTATTTATTTATTTGTATTATTATTTTTGTATTATTAGTTTATTACTCATTCATTCATTTTCTTTTCAGTTTAGTGCCTTTATTAATCTGGGGTCACCACAGTAGAATGAACCGCCAACTTATCCAGCATATGTTTTACACAGCGGATGCCCTTCCAGCTGCAACTCATCACTGGGAAACATCTATACACACTCATTCACACACATACACTATGGACAATTTAGCTGACCCAATTCACCTATAGTGCATGTGTTTGGACTGTCAGGGAAACCGGAGCACCCGGAGGAAACCCACGCGAACACGGGGAGAACATGCAGACTCCACACAGAAACGGCAACTGACCCAGCCAATGCTCGAAACAGCGACCTTCTTGCTGTGAGGCCATTGTGCTACTCACTGCACCACCGTGCTGCCCTAGTTTATTATTATTATTATTATTATTATTTTAATTTTTTTTATTATTATTTTAAATACTACAATTGCACATTCACTATAACTAACCAAACAAGGTGAACATTTTTTCCACCGCAATCTTTGCCACATTTGTTGTCAGTATTTGGCCCCAATCCAAACACACAGTACATCTCTCTTCCTTTATGTCACAGTAGGAGATCAAACTTATTGCCAGACACAAGCCAGTGACCCTTATTTGTTAAGAAGTGCACTGAAGCCACGAGACTCCCATCAAGTGAGCAGCGATATGGAAGAAGACCATATTGCCCTTTCACAAGAGAGGAGTCTACCATGAAAATAACCCAGCCCTAGCTCATCCAGAAAGACATTATATTCATCTCATTCATATTCTCCTGTTTCTGCCTCAATAGACTCTCAGCACTGTCCAGACTGCCTCACAAGTCACCGACAGCATTGGTGAAGTGTGTCAGACGTAGGCTACATTGGAATGCAAAAAAAAAAAGTGAGAAATTAAGCAGGAGAGATTAGTTTCTGCATCTAAATTAAAACGTGTTTTTCTTGAACTAAAGTGCGACATGCTTCGAAAGGTCATTCTGATGTGTCTGTATTAATTTGGACTAGAAATAGCAACCAGATCTCTCAAGGAAGAGGAATCATGGTCTGATAGGCACTACAGTTACACAGTCATGTTCGGACATCCTGCACTGTGAGGCTTTAATCTATATTTAATACCGTGCTGTGAATTCTGCCATGACTGAATAAATCCCAGAAATGTTTTAATTGGTATGGTATTTTTCCATCTTATAGGTTTTTTTAAAATATGGACAGTCTGTTTATTTCAATTGGCATACAGAAATAAGTGGCATTTTTGTATTTTTTTGCGCTTCAAATGAAGAAGTGTGTCTATCTGAAATAATTCAGATACCTTAAATCAGTGGTTCTCAAACTGTAGGACGCGTAATTAAAGTTATTCTTCATGTGCACAGATGGAGGGACCGCAAACAGTACCCTAGTCTGCTTGAAAACAGTAGTCGGTGCGCGGTTAATGCGAACTTCATGGTTTACTTATGTGATCTCATTCGCACCAGATCGCAGAAATACCACACATATGAATTGGTAAAGCACTGTATGCATTTAATCACTTTCAATTCCATTTAAAATACAAGTTTAGATTTCAAAGATATACAAATATGTCATCTGTACATGCATCTTCAAAATTGCAACTTGCAAAACTTTCAAATTGTATAAAATATTAAAATTATATATATGATATAGCCTATATTTATCAGGTCCAAACAACATTTCCAGTTTTTGATGAAAGCTATACATTAATACTTTACAAGTACGACAAAAAGTTAAAAAGTTTCTTTTGACTTTTTAAAAACAGTGCCATTTTTAATTCACTTTTAAAAGCAGATTCTAAATTAAATGAAGTTTTTTTTTTGTCTGCAAGCACAGTTAATGTCCAAACTATTTCTAATGTTTAAAGTTGCTGACAATAATACATAGTCTTAATAATAGGAATTAATCTGCCCTATTTTTGAGCTGTGCAGTGCCTTAATTAGGCCTACTACGCTACTGTATTTCAATACTGCTCATTATGGTGGTACTTAAAGAGACAATTTTTGCCTGAGGTGGTACTTGGTGAAAAAAGTTTGAGAACCACTGCCTTAAATGTAGGGCAGGTGTGTCACACTCAATTCAGATGAAAATTAACAATCGCTTTACTACAAATAAAACCAAAAACAGTTGTTAGTTTAACCATGGTAACAGCAAACTAGAGGTCTATGCGGGACTGATTTTTTTACGTTGCAGATCTTTATGGTCAACTCCGATTTTGTGACTATATGCGATTTTTTTTTATGACTGCCTTACATCATCTTTTAAAAGTGACTTGTATTCGATTGTCTGTATTTACACAGCACACAGCAAAGGTGCAATGACCAGAAAAAAAAAGAGTGGGCGCTGACTGACAGCTGATAATAAAGGAGCGCCCTTTTCTCTATTCATGTATTTAATCTGTTTCATTTTTGCTATAGTTTGTGACATTTGGCCATCTTCTTTTAATCTAGGCCTAGATTTTAATTTTAAACCAACAGGCATCTTAATATGATGTCTATGACATGATTTATGCAGGTGATGTATGGAACAGTTTTTTATTAGTTTATGGGTTTTAATGACGACTCCAATCTACCTGCTTACACTGCAGACACGAGGACATAGATCCGATTCATATCAGATAAATTTCCACTTATGAACAAGGCCTGAATCTGATTTGAGTAAATCAGAATCCATGCGATTTTTTTCCTGCTTACACGTACATGGGCCATATCCGATCTGTGCCGGAAGTGACGGAATTAAGTCACCTGAACCATGCAGTGTAAATGCAGCCTTAGTCCTGCTCCCATCAGGTTTCATTCCGCACTCAACCGCTCCAGTCTTTGTTCACCCACTGCACCCTTACATTTGTACCCGACCCGACCGTTCCCATTAAATTTTGATCTGGTTTTCAGTATGGCCGCATCCGGTATGCGACCCCCCTTGGCTGCTAAGAAATGTATTCCCGCGCCGCAAGAAATCTGGTTGGATCCTGCTGGTCCCTGCAGACCTCTACACCAAACTATCCATGGGTTAGCGACACTGGTATTTGTAGTAAAACTGTGGTTATGCAAAGGGAAATGGTACTCTGCCAAAAATATTTCTACACTTTTATTAAAACCATGGTTAATTTTTGTAAGGGAGACAATGTCTCATAGTGTTTCTCATAATGTGAGTGCCAAATGATTTTTTGATAAAGATTTGTTTGTTCGCAATTTTATTATCATTCTACACAATAACTACAATATAATTTATAAAAAAATATTTTAAGATGACACTGACAAAAAATCTGTTTGTGTGTGTGTGTGTATGTAACGTGAGTCGGGTCACAACGGAGATGAGGGCTCAAACACATTTTAATTTCAGCTTAGTCAAGCAGGCAATGGTCAAACAGGAACAAACAGTATCATGCAGATAATCCAAAAAACAGTCGGGGTCACAGGCGAAGAGGTGCCAAACAACATAAACACAATAAAAAAGGCAAGGGTCAGGAAACATGGCAAGGCAAGACAATGGAATAACGCTTCGTAAAGTTACAAGTGAACAAGACTCAGCCAAGTCTTCTTTTTGTTTTGATATTATCCTCTGTTGGATTCACTAAAACAATAACTGCAAAAAAACATATCTCCTGGGACGTATTTGCCGCTCTCCAGAAATGTATATAGCGGTACGTTTTCAGAATGCCTGGGTTGTTTACCTACAGTACATCTTGGTGAGTAAATTAACACCAAGTGTCTACAAAACTTCAAAGCTCAAATAACGGACTCTGAACTGCCTGTAATGTGTCATAATTAAAGAGAATAATGGAATTAGTAATAAAATAATATAAGAATATAAGAAATTCAGAAAGGAGGGTTTTGGAGAGACCTGATCCTTGAACTAACTATTTCAGACACAGAAAAGAGGTATAATTGACTAGATGATGAGAAAATTCAAATGTTGTTTGATCTTGTATGAATGTAAACCTCTTGAAGGTTTCCAAAACAAAATCATAACCATTAAAATGCATAATGGGGCACTTTAAGCACCCCATTATGCTTTCATCACCTGCCTCTGCGTAACACACACAAACATGTAGCATGCATGTACTGTCACCTAGATAAACTCATCAAGATTTATTAGCTTCAAACAAATTCTACTCCGGCAAAAGGTTAACGACATGCTTCTCACAAATTATGTTTGAATGGCTGGTGAAAATCAACAAATATAGAAATATCTAAATGCTTGTAGGGAAATAACACTGAGGGCCCTGGGATTTAAACATGGTCTGATATCATGCTGGAAAACACACAATAGCGCCAATATCGAACGATATGTTGACAAGTCATTAGAGCTCTCAGGCCTGATTAGTCTACTGCTTAAATTGCTCCTCTAATGACTTGACCTTGGGAAGCCTTTGATTTGCAATAACAAATAGCATTTAAACCAATGCACCAAACAAGCACCAGAGCACAGCACCTCCTTAACCGAGGTCAAGCATTGTTTTACAACAGTGTTGCAATTTTCTTCTATTGTGACTTGAACAAAGAGGATACAGATTTGATCGCATGGCACTTCATTTTTCTTGAGAATCTTAAGAATATTCAAAATGAATTAATAATTTGGACCTATAAACAGAATAGATTCAACAAGAACATGCTAATATACTAAAACATGAAATAAAAGTAGATGTGAATATTTTATTTAAACATTTTTTAAGTGTATTTATATAGCACATTTCACACATAGTGGTAATTCAAATAAACAGGAATAAAAGAGACAAGTGTAAGAGAATAAAAACAAAGAATAAAAATGATTGAAAACGGATTAAAATGTGTTAAAACATTTTAATAAGACATAATAGTGTGATCTGTCAGACATAGCACAGTGTTTATTCAGTAAAGGCACAGCTAAACAGATGTGTTTTCAGTCTTGATTTGAATGTGCCTAATGTTGGAGCACATCTGATCATTCTGGAAGCTGATTCCAGCAACAGGGGGCACAGAAGCTGAAGGTGGATTCTGCTTTGACTGAACTTTTGGAATTTTTTAATTTACTTGATCCTAATGATCTGAGTGACCTGTAAGGTTTGTATTCAGTAAGCATATCTGTAATGTATTGAGGTCCTAGGCCATTTAGTGATTTATAGACAAACAATGATACGTTAAAATGTATGCTGAATGTAACTAGGAGTCAGTGTAAAGACCCGAGGACAGGTATGATGTGCTTAGATTTTCTGGTTCTGGTCAGAATCCTGGCCGCAGCGTTCTGGATGAGCTGCAACTGTCTGACTGTCTTTTGGGGAAGGCCAGTGAGGAGTCCATTACAGTAATCCACCCTGCTGCTGATAAAAGCATGAACAAGTTTCTCTAAGTCCTCAATGGAAACTAAGCATCTAATTATTGCACTGTTTTTGAGATGATATGCTGATTTAGTTACTGGTTTGACATGGCTACTGAAACTCAGATCTGACTACAGAAGATTCCTGACCTTTTTTTTGTTGTTTGACCCCTAGAGCCAAGGTGCGCATCCAGCTTGAGAACCTTATCTCTGTTCCCAAATGTAATGACTTCAGTTTTCTCTTTGTTTAACTGAAGACATTTTTGGCACATCCAACTGTTCATTTCATCAGTACATTGGCAGAGGGTGTCAATGGGGCTGAAGTCATTAGGCAGTAAGGCTAAATAGATCTGAATGTCATCGGCATAGCTGTGGTAGGAGATTTGGTTCTTGACCAAAGGTTTACCTAGAGTTATAGATGAGTCACTTATTATTTACTTTTTTTTAAAATATAATAATGCCACAGTACAGAAGGATTATAATACTATAACATACTATAATTAGAATGTCCGTCTGATCAGGTACTTTCATCTTTAATTTTTAAACGACAAAGAGACAGAAGGCCTGTATTGGTTTCATTCGTTCATTTTCCCTCGGCTTAGTCCCTTTTTTATCAAGAGTCGCCACAGCGGAATGAACCGCCAACTCATCCAACATAGTTTTATGCAGTGGATGCCCTTTCAGCCTCAACCCAGCTCTGGGAAACATCCATACACTATCATTCACCTATAGCGCATGTCTTTGGACTGTGGGGGAAACCGGAGCACCTGAAGGAAATCCACGCCAATAGTGACCGATAGTGCTAACCACTGAGCCACTGTGCCACTGTATTGGTTTAATTTATGCATATAACTTTTCAGAGCATAAAGCAGTGGGTAATTATAATTACAGAACTAAACTTTTTTTTTGCCTTTGCAAGCCAGCACACTAAATCTTGAGTGTTTAATTAGCATGATTCAACATTTCCAATTGCTTTTCTCCTTGGTTTACAGTTAAGGGGAAAATAAATTATGCAAAAACATCTACTTAAAAGTTGTTGGTCGGAAGTTATTGGTTGTACTTCATCATTTGCTGTCTTTAAGATTCTTATTAAATGGAACTGAATAAGTATACTTTTGAAATGAAAAGTATGAAAAAGTCACTCAAATTGTAAAAAGTACACTCAAAAAATGATTACTGCTGCTTGTTCAAACTACCTTTTTTTAAATGAGCTGAAACAATGCAATTCTTGTAATTTCTTTGGATAATTTCTTTGTTTTATGTTCAGTCCACTTAAATGTGTAAACCATTAAGTTAGCTTAGGCATTTTGTGTTGAGACAACATGAAGGAATTGTGTTGGTCCAATTACCTGGATAGGGGATTTGTAGGTCTCAGCATGCTTTGCATGGGATTGAATTAAGAGAGGGAAATGTTGACAATAAAAGTAGAAAAAATACAGTATAAATAATAAAATAATAAAAAGTAAAATCTTAGGTGTTTAGAATTAATAGAAAGACTTGTTAGAGTTTAATCTTCACTTTAGTTTTGAAGATTTTTACTTTTGTAGTTTTTAAATTACAACCTTGCAAAAGCCCCCTTGCCTTGGCTGTTGGCAGCTTTATTAGCAAAAATGCAGACCGTTGCTTTGCTCAGTGAGCAATATCTGTCCTAAAATCAGTTTGAGATCAGTCTCAATAAACTATATGTCTAGCTCATGAAATATGCTTAAAAATGGCCCTATTAGGATAAGTTCAATCAATCAAACTAAGAGACTTTGAAATGAACGACACATAGTAGACATACATTTTATTATCAGACCTTTGAGTTTAAGTTGAATAAAAATACAAATGTACTTAAACTTTATTTGATAAAATCATGTTGGACCAACTCAATTGCATTTAATTGTGTACATAGTTTTTTGTTGTTGTGGGTGCTAAACAAATTTATTGGATGTAAATCTTGCCCTCAATTAAAGTTCATCCAATGAGTTATTTTCATGAGTGTATGCTGATGCTGAATTGTTGACTAGTTTTTTGACTTTTCAACAAAAAGTGCTATATGGAAAATTACAATTCTTATTAATGTTATTTCAAAGTTATTTAAGCAGAGTGAATTTGCTGATAATTGTATATTAATAATAAAAATAATAATAATAAAATGAACTAAAAAAACTAAAAACTCTCATTAGAGTATTACTAGACAAAGTTTACCATGTCCAGAAAATCTGTAATTATGTTTTGGCAGATTTGACAAACAAAAGGAATAATACAAAAAACTAAAATCTGAGCAATATCAGTTATCAGTTATAGATGTGACATTTGCAGTAAAAACAACATAAATTTAAAGAGAAAGTATAACATTATATTGAAACATCTGTTTATATTTACCAAAACAACTAACCACAAAGTTATATGATCAGAAAAATATTAATTTGTACACATTTTTAATAGTTTAATTGAGGGAAATAAACATGCATTTTGGATGTGACCAAAAAAGTCTGTGAGTTCACAGTATACAACATTCTTTGTATTAAAAAAGAAATAATGCTAATTAAAAGGACACAAGTTGGCTCTCTACAGAACAAACATGATTGATTTTATTTTATTTTACATTTGTAAAATATGTGACAGCTCTCTGTTATGGATGTGACAGATGTGAAATTGCCAATTGTGTGACTTTGTTAAATCAAAGATAATTGCTTGAAAACATTGACAGAGACATTTTTAAGTATTTTTAAAGTACTGCAAAATACAACCCTACACAAAAAAAAAAAAATTAGAAAAGGTTTCGCAAGTTTGATGAAAACTTTATTTTTTTTCATGGCAAGGTTGGCATTTGCATGGAATTGCTCATTTCTAAATGCAGCTGTTACTATGTGGAATCTTTTTTAAACATTTAAAAATATTTTTAGATTTTACTAACTATAAGCAGGGTGCGAATTACAGTGGGGTTTGGGAGGATTGACCCGCCAAATTAATGTTTGATCACTCTTGAAGGACATCAATACAAGATGTATAGGGGGGGTCGACCCTTTAATTGTAAGAAATAGCTTTCTCTGATCTCTTATCTATATCTTAAATATTAATAATTAAAAATGTAAAACATAAATATACATTTGACCCCCCCCATAATGGTTTATACCATCGTGAATGCAAAATCGCACCAATCAATGCTAGAAAAAATATCATTCAGCAGTCTGAAACTGGCAGTTCTGGAGCACCAGGAGACATCTTAAGTATTCACAAAACATTTCTTGTAAATATATCTGCATGTAGCCTAACAAAAAAGAAAAGACACATAGTTGGTATAGTGTGATCTACAGTATAACCTCCTCAAAACACTTAAACACTTAAAATGCATACAATTTATTAATAAATTAGATTAAATTTAAACACATTCATAAATCAGATTCAATGAAGCATGTATTACCAAACTATTACCGAAAAAGTTGACCCCCCCCCCACCTCACCCTAATGATTGCCAATGTATATTTGCACACTGACTAACCTTGCGAGTACATCTTAGCATAGTCTACCTACCCAACCTAACCATCTACAAAATACTCTGAGAAATGTGTATTTTCAGTGTTACAGTATAAAACCACATTTTACATTATAACAACAAAGACATTAAATTCTGTTCAGATAAATGACATTTAATCCTTACAGAAAGATACCATCGCCTCAGGTTTTTACTTAAACAACACTTCCAGTGACCTTCAAACATTATCATAACTATTTCATCATATTGCCCCATTTCCTCCACATTCCCTTAATATATTTTGCTTGTTTCTTTCAAAATAACCTAACGACACCCTTAACGGCAACAGGAAAAAGGTCTCTATTTCCACGCTCCTGACACAATAACATATAGGTGTTTGTTTGCCAAAGCTTTGAAACTACTCCAAACTGTCAAATGACCCACATCAGTAAAAATGAAAACAAACGACAGGGTAAATAACTTCAAATATGAAATACTCTGGCCATATATCTTGGGAGTGGGAGCCCCAATAGCTCAGGTGTGACATTCGGCGGCTGCCAAATGTGAATAATGGCAAACAGAGGAGAATGAACCCTTGATGTATTTGCAGTTCTGCCAGGCCTAGCACGGCACTTTTATTGCCTTCATATTCTCCCCTTTTTTCTGTGCACAGAAAGAAAGGAAGAATGAAAGAAAGAAAGACAGGGGTCCCTTTCAGCACTGGAATGCTACAGCACAGATGGGACCAGGCGAGATGGGACATGAAATGATAAAAGCCATGTTGACACGTTTTTTTTTTCCTTGTAAACTGTATATTGCTGTTGCCGGTGTGTATAATTACAGACTTCCACATAAATGCAAATGTTGCGGTTCCCTTTTTACTGAAGCATCTACAATACAAGCCTATGGGAAAGTGTGGCCACAGTTATTCTGGATGAACCTACAGTAAATGGACGAGCAGGACTAACAAAACAAGCCGGTATTGTGTAAATGCGTCTTTAAGAGTGGATCTTAGCCAATAATAAGGAGCTTCTGAGAAATCAACAGGCACTAATAGTTTTTTAATGAGTTTGTGCAATGCACTGGGGCAAACTGTGTAATAAAGAACAAAGCCTGTTTAGAGACTCCAGAGCCAAATAATGCATTCAGGCAAAGGTAGCTTTAATGAAGAGATGATGAGTGTCAGAGATTAGGGAGAGCAAGAGATAAATGGGGAAATCTATATTTGTAAAAGGGGTCAAATTAATCTTAATGCATTCATAAAAGAGTACATGGTAAAGGCCGGGAGGACAGAAATGCAGCTAGAAGCACAGACCTCCTACACTTTAAAGTTCTGTCTTTCACTGTTTTCTTCCCTTGTGGCATAAAAAACACTCATTTTGTAAGATCTGCCATCCTTCAGAGAAGATGTAAAGTCAGCCCTGAGCTGGGTTTCTGAGTCTGAGACAAAACTATAGGAAAGAAATGTAATAATCAGTGTTGGGTAAATTACTTTAAAGAAGTAATAGATTACAAATTACTGATTACTACTGGACAATTGTAATCTGATTATATTACTAATTGCTTAACGTAAAAAGTAATCAGATTACTAAATACTTTCACTCTGAAAATAAATACTAAATACTTTCATCCATAGAATGAAAAGCACTCCAGTGTTTGGGTGTTCTGTGTTTGTCTAAGATAATTAGTCTACCGAAATGTGCATATTCAAAATATGACGCTGATTGGTCAGTTTGTGTCACATGACTCTCCATTGTCAATTGGGTGCATCTGGGAAAATGAGAGTGCACGCAATATGCGCTCCCAATATGTGCACGTGCGCAAAAGATGCAATATGTTAAGGGCCCCATAAGCAGCTATGCTTTTCTTCACATTTAGAAGATACCTTCACTCCCAATCCTGCACAAAAATGTAATTTAGCCTGTTTAGGTTTAGTTGGACCGTCGTGTTTTTAGGTGCTGGTGTTCTCCTTGGTGGAGTATTGTCATACTGTAGAATGCTTTCTATTCAAGTGCTTAAACAAGTTGCTGGTCGAGTTAAAAGCAGTGGAAAGTTTTCCACTTTCCACCAACTATGGTAATAATATACTAAATAAGTGCAATAACAAAACATTGGTAACACTTTAGTTTAAGTAACAGTTCACATCATTTACTACTAGCATATTGCCTATAATTAAGATATTAACATCCTACAGTAACCCCAACTACTACCTTACAAATTATTAACAAGCAGCTAATTAGTAGTTTTTTTTTACTTAAAAGTCTTAGTTGTTAATAGTGTGAATTGTACATTAAAGGGGTGGTCTACTAAGGTATCATATTTTAAACTTTAGTTCTTGTGTAATGTAGCTGTGTGAACATAATTAACATTTCTGAATGCAAATGCAAAGGGAGACATTGGTTTTTTAAGTTTAAGGATTACAAAAAAATACATCCGGGTTAATGAAGTCTTAATAAACCCTTCAGGTTACGCAGATATACCCCACGCAGTGAGGGTCATGACAGGTACGATGTAATGTTATAGCAGAGAAAGCTAAAATGCCGTCCAAACGCTGCTATTTTCACAGAGCTTGTTCTGTTTCTGTGTTTGGGCTTCCAAAGGACACGACACAAAGAAAGAAGTGCTTACAGTTTAATTTAAATTATGTTCCAGAGAATTATAAAAATATATAGCTCTAGCATTTGACAAAGGAGAGCTTTCAGAATCTCTCTCAGTTCAGTTCTGGATTTGGCTAAAACACCTTAAAGAAGGAGCAGCTCCAACCATAATAAAAAAAGCTCTGGATTGAAAGCTACAACCTGTAGGTATTTTTATTGGTTAAATTGATCAATTACATACATAGTTTCAAGCATTAACAGTATGTTGTAGCAAGGACATAAACAAGGATTTAAACAACTGGAAATGCTGTTTGGCACTGTTAACAATTTAGCTACAAATTCATATTTATTCGTCAAACCGCTGTAAACACCCACAATCTTCACCAGCGCTGCAGTGTCTCTCTGTGCAGCCACTTTCCCTGCGTTCTACATCTCAAATAATCAACTTGCAAAAGATATGTGAACGTTTCATATTACTTACACATGCTTATTTCGAATATATATGAAATACACTCATGATATTTTATTTTAGAGAACAGGTATGAGGTTCAGCTGTGTCCTCTTCATTTTCTGTCTGATTTAGGTTCAAACTGATACGGCTAACAGTTAAACTGACTGACAGCATTTACACAGCAGGAAAGCAGGTGTAGACGCATGAAGCTTCCTGGTGATGTGGAGCTGATCCGTGAATCACAGCACATTATGTTAGCTGACCAATCAGAGCCTTTTGAGGCCGGACTTTTGTTACATGTTAGATGAGTAGCAGTATATAATCAAAGTAAGATATATGAAAAAAAGATTTTTTACAAATGAAGCATGAGCTTTGCACCCCATAAACACAACCAAGCCTTAAAAATACACTCTGCACCACCCTTTTAAAACAAAATGTGACTAAAACAGTAATACTTTACAATAAGGTTGTATATTTATTATAGTATTCATCTTTGTTTACGGTAATAAAATTATGGGCCCTATCATACACTCGGCGCAAGGCACGACGCAATTGCTGTTTGCTAGTTTCAGCTCAACGCATTTTGACGTCATTTTGTCGATTTTCACCATGCTGTTTAAATAGCAAAAGCATTTGTGCTCATATGTGCACCCATATTTGTTCTGGTCTAAAAAAGGTGTGTTAAGGCACATTGCTGGCGCGTTGCTATTTTGAGAAACTAGAATAGACTGTTTAATAGACCAGCTAAGAGGAGGTCTAAAGTCCAATACGCAAATATCTTTACAAATAAAAAAGAATTAAATGATTAAAATATTACAAAAATTATTACTTTCTAGCCTACATAAATATAAAATCTACTGCCTTCATGCCTTCTTCATCTTGGGGGGCTTTTTTCAGTTTATTCATGACAATCTGCATTTGTATAATGTTATTATTATTATTAGCAGTATTATTTATTATATGCATATTTATATTTGTTTTATTAAAAACAAGCTTAGATTTGTTCACCTGTCAACTTTTAGACCATTATGGGCATAGCATGTGTATTGGGATATAACTTTTTGACCACACTTTGTTGTTATTGTTCATTTATTTGTTTGCTGGAAATTAGAACTGAATTTAGAAATAGTTTTGAAACAAATCTTTGCACATAACAAACAAAATTAATTATGTAGGCTAATGGATATTTCCTTATCCACGAGAGTGAAAGTGAAAGTAAAGAATTTTTCTCATTCTCACGCTGCAGATGCTCTGTTTAACTGTTTTCTCACTAGTAAAGTATTCAGTTTTTCCACTTACAAAATCTGCCATGTAAATAGCAAATGCACTATGGTGCGACTCTCAAAGTCAATGGAAGATGAGACTCTGATTGGTTTATTCTCAAAACACACAAACTCATTAAGAGAATAAGCACAACCCTGTTAGGCGCAAAGTGGAATTTTCCATCCTTATAATAGCAAAGGTGGATTCTGACACGCCCTTAATGCTTTTGCACCATGCACTTTGGACTTTGCGCCTAGATCGTGAAAATAGGGCCTAATATGTTTGTTGTTAGTTCATCTTAACTCAGAGTGCAACTACTAATGGTAACAATCATGAATTATTTTAATTATACACGATGCAAATCATTAATAGTTTATGTTAGTTAGTGTAATGAAGTTCACGGCCACCTGGCCGCCGGGAAGAAGGAGGCGGAGAACCGACGCTGGTTTAAATAAATATTTATTAATAAAAGGGGACGGCAGCTCCTCACAGAGACTGCCGTCTAAATCAAAACAAACGGATGGCAGCTCCGCACGGAGACTGCCGTCAAACTAAAAGCAAAAGTAAAACATGTCCGGGCCCGGTCCTCTCTCTCTGTCCTCTGCCATCATTCCTCCTCTTATAGTCCAGAGCTCCTTCCGTGGGATTGAAGGCAGGTGCGCGCCACAGGTGCATCTCATCTGTGGCGGGCCTCGTTTCGCTCCCACGGCTCTCGGCCACGCCCCCTCGACACAGTTAGTATGTTAGTTAACTAACATTAACTGACAATATTATAAAATGTGATCCAAATCAGTGCAGCAATCCACATCCTTTTCAGCTAAAAAAAAGTTTTTTTTTCAGTTTATTTAAATCATTTATTTTTAAGAATGTTCTGTGGAGGAAACAATCTTATACAGTTTTACATTTCAGGGTGAACTGTTTCCCATATATAATTTTCAAAGATTGCAGTTGCGCTGGATTTACAGAGGTTGGTGAAAAATCATTTTCTGCATTTTTTCACTTCACCGTGATGTAAGTATAATGCAATTCATAGTTTTGATGCAGCTGTCACCTCTATTTGTAATATTCTTCATTCACATGTGTCTCTGCTTCAGTATCAAGGACAGCAATCAGCAAGAGCAACAATATAAACCATTCCTCCATCCACCCAATTTCAAAGTGGCATAAGGAAATGCCAATCCCTGTTCTGTCATCTTTTATGAAGGCCAGCAGGACACGCTACATAATGAGACCTGTCTCAACAACATAATAACCACTTCCTTAAGGGTCGAGCATGCCTGACAAAAACCCCTGAGACCACATATTGTGTTTTCCAGTGCTCTGTTGACGTAGTTTTGGCATATGAGCTGCTTTTCAGATGGCACATTTTTCTTTTCTTTTACCTCAGTTGAGCATGAAAAGTCTGTTAAAAAGGGCCTTGTCTCATCTACTGCCAGACAAAGTACATAAAAAGATAATGCTTTCATTGATAGGTCAAGATCAAGGAAATCAGACAAGTGGTAAGAGGAAATGATTGTCCTTTCTAGAAAGCCGGGGAAAAATATGTGCCTGTGGTGATGTTCTTACAAAAATGATATTGCGTTTCTACTTGCACATTTCACAGCTGTTTAAATGTTCATTGAGGACTGAAAAGTGTGTTCAGTTTTCTCAGAGACAGATCAACTTGACTTCTTAAACTGGTTCTGAACTATTTGCATTACATTCCAGGTTAAATACTGAGCGATTTTACTGTTTGCAGCAGCCGAATGTTATCACTCGATTGAATGGGCATTATCAATGGTTATCAGCTGATAGATATGGTCCAGTAGGGACCTTCTTTGTCTACTGGTAGGCTCAGAAGGCTGTTATCATCCATCTACATGGTTAATCAGCTATAGATCACATATGGCTGAGGCCGGAGGTTAACAAGAATTATTTATACTATTTTATTACATTTCCCAATAATTGTATTTAATTAACGTCTAATTAACCGCCACAGTAATGTAAAAACAGATCTGGACCTGGAGTCTTCTCTATTAGCATATCTGATTAATCATGAGGATGGATGATAACAGCCTTCTGAACCTACTAGTACGTACTGAAGGCCCATAATGGCCCAAATCTATCAGCTGATAACCACTAATAACACCCATTCAATCGAGTAATTACATTCAAAGTGGGTGGTTTGCTGAGCCATACAATATATATGGAGATAATATTAAAATGTTAAAACAAGTTACAATGCATTAGAAGGGGACCTATTATGCAAAAATCACTTTTATAAGCGGTTTAAACACAGTTGTGTGAGTTTAGACAGCCTCTAATGATAAAAATTTATTCATTGTAATTGTTTATAATCACACTTGATAAAAACAGTCTGCAGAAACATTTTGACATCCTTCCTTTATACATGTCATCAGAGGGGGAAAGTCCTGCCCATTAGTGATGATTTTTCCCTCATTAGCATAGACAGCCCTGAGTGAGAAGTAGCTTTCTGCTATTAGAATTTTTCCTGCCATAAGAGTCATTATAAATGTAGACTACCTACTTCTGAGCCACTTCTTTTGGAATGTTCAGTTCACAGAGATAACTTTAGTTTTTGAATTTGTTTTTATGCAGACACATAGGCAGCTGTAGCTCCACCCCCTTTGAAAAAAAAGGCTGGGAGCACAATATCATTTGAATTTAAAGTGACAGTCACCAAAACAGTGCAATTTGGATCAAAGCCTAAAAGGGGCAGTTTTAGAGGGTTGTAAAAAAATACTTGTTGGGTATTTTGAGCTGAAACTTCACATACACACACTAGGGACATTGGAGACTTATTTTACATCTTGTAAAAAGGGGCATAACAGGTCCCCTTTAATTCATTCTGCCCTATAATTAAAATTTCCATAACGAGGTATAAAAGTTGCTGGTGTTTTATCAACTCTTTTGTTAAAGTTGTTGATCACCTATTTTGTTTTGTTGTGAATTCACTTTTGGTGCATTTATGTTCCAATGAGTCCACATACTTTTTTTTTCTCTTAGGTGGACATGCTGTGATCGCCAGTGGTGTTTTTTCTGCTGGAGATTACTTCTGGTATTCCTACCAAACTACAACTCCCAAAACTCTTTGCGCTCATCAACTCCTGCCACAGCTGACAACAATCCGGACACTCACACACAGACAGAGCTGCAGCTCATCTTCACTGATTATATAGACTATACACACCTCACTTTCACATACACATTGCTGAGTCTTGTTTTTCCCACGAACATTACAAAGTTTTCCTTCTCTGCCTTGCAGTGTTTTGATTCTTTGCTGCCTAGCCTCACCATTAGGCTGTGTTTTGTCTACGTATTTTAAACTACATGTGGATCTGCCCGTCTGTTGTCTAGCATCCCTTTGTAACAGCAGTAAAATAATTGTTTTTGTTGTATTTAATATTTTTATTCAGTGGATGATTTTTTTTCAGTTTGGCCAGACTGGGACATCAGCTTAGGATGCTTAAACAAAAGTGTGATTTTGTTTTAAACAGCATTTTTGAATAAAAGAGCTAAAATTTAGCTTAGACAAACAATCATTTTAGACTAGTTCATAATGTTTTTTGTTCACTTTTCAATTTCCACCAAAGCATGGATTCTAGTCACAAAAAGCTTCATCCTCACTAAACAAAGTACTATTCACACAATTGCATTACACTGAATTGCACGTCAGGTCAGCAGCTATTTATTTCAAGGACAGATGATAAAGCTGATGAAATGTTATTAACATCATTAGGCTGTCTTGGCACACATTTCCTCCCCTGTTCGTTTTTTTCCCCTAAAGCATAGCTGTAATCGGGGTGCGGCGGACCAAAAGAACTCCAATTAGAGGTTGCTTTTTGGCTTCCCGTGATTAAATTGAAATGAAAGTGTGAAATGGAAGGTGAAAGCAGGTCAGCTGGGAGGATTAGCATGATGGTGCACAAGGTGAGGTTAAGAGTGCACTTTTAATTACCATAAAGTATCGGCTGCCCAAAAAAAACACCCTCTCCTTTCCTTCTTATACCATGTTCACTTCTCATACTGAACATTTAACTATTTGCTCCCTTTTTTATTCTAAGAGAATGTTCTGACCTTTTGTTCAAAAGTTCAGCACACTTGTCGTACTGTGCAGGCTGAGTGGGTCAGTGTATGGTGTTAGACGGTCAGGGGTGAAATTAGATTTTTTGGATCTAATAGGCATGAGTATGCTCTTTAAATGACAAGGAAAAACTCATTGTTCCTGACTAAAGTAAAAGGAAAATGCCACCTGGCTTACAACAAAAACTGGA
>CAIGQZ010035043.1:14217612-14229325 GCA_903798205.1 Danio tinwini | reverse complement strand
GGGACGATGGTGTTAAAGGCAGAACTGAAGTCCACAAACAGTATCCTATCCCTAACATGAGAGATTGATCCATGCCTTTATCAGGGATGGGCAGTATTTATGATATATGTATTTTAAATACGTATTTCAAATACAAAATAGTATTTTGTAATTTGTATTTGACAGGGTTGATGAAAATGGCTTATTATTTTGTATCAAAATACTTTAGTGTCTTGTATTTTTGTAGTTTCAAAATACTGTAAAATACTTTGCAAGAAGTCAACAGTACATGAAGACATCTTAAAAACGAGGCTTTGATTGGGGCTTTCTCAGTTGATTGCCTACACTGAAGATCAGAACAGAAAACGGATTTATTTTAAAAAGGTGGTTAATGATTGGAGTATGGATGGAAATTATGCTCAAAGAAAGTTACAGACAAATGGTGAGGGTACACTTAGGAGCAAGTCAACAACCATTTAAAATGGCTACTGAGCAATGCTGACTTGAAAAATACATTGGCTATTGTGTACAATTCAGCATCTTAGCTTAAGATATTAGATGGAATAAAATAGGATATTTTTGTAATTTTTTGATATCATATTTTATGTTGTGGAGTTTTTAGAAGTTTTCAGAAATCATGTTTTTACATTGAGTATAGAAGAGTTTAATTGCAAATTCTGTGAACAAAGAGTTAAAATGAACTCTTCATATAAACTGGTCACCCTTTTAGATCTAAGATTGTCAATAGGTTGAATAATCATTGAAAAGAGATGATGGAAATTTTACTGGCCAACATAATCAACTGTGTTCCGACTCATTATTTGCATTAAATGATTTAATCCAAAGTTTATCATCTTCAAGACAGGACTTTCTGTATGAACTTTGTGCAAAAGTTAAACTAAACACAAGTTACCTTTGGGTTACAAGTTTGATGCATTTATGCCACAAATTCCCCTATAGGTGAACAAAGTGGCAGAGAAAAGTTGTTGTTATCAAACATTGTTTACTTCACTGAGTCAGTTTAATGGTAAAGGGATTAATCCAATAGGCCTATTGATGGAAGGTTTGTGAAGAAATTTCATGCTACCTTTTAAAAGAATTTTGTATTTTAATATACAAAAATACAGTATTTTATTTGGTAACACTTTATTTTGATGGTCCATTTGAGTATTAGTAGACTGTCTGCTTAATATCTGTTGATACTGCTCCTTCAACAGACATTACATCCTTCAACATGCCCCAACCCAAACCTTAACCCTAACCTACCAGTCTACTTATATTATAATAAGAATTAGTTGGCATGTAGATGCAATGTAACTTAAATTCAACAAACAGACCATCAAAATAAAGTGTGACCTTTTATTTTGATACATTTGTGGCTGCTGTATTTTGTAGTTTATTTTGATATACTTAAAATGTATGTATTTAATAAATTTTATTTTAAAATACATTTCCATGTATTTTTGCCCATCCCTGGCCTTAATATCATCATGCTTGAACTACTGTAAATCAATTTATGTGGGTATTGGCCAATCCTATATAAATCGTCTTAAAGTGGGCCAAAATGCAGCCGCTAGGCTTCTTACTGGCAAACACAAGTTTGAACACATTACTCCTATCCTGTGTTCCCTAAAATAATTGCCAATATGTTTTAGAATTAAGTTTAACATTTTAATGTATGTTTCTAAGGTATTAAATGGCCAGGCTTTGACTTATCGCTCTAATCTTATTACTGTTAAAATATCAGGTAGATGTTTAAGATTATCGAACCAGAAAATGCTAGTAGCTTCCAGATCCAAATTGTAGAAAAATGTAGATTGAGCTTTCTCTGTAATAGATCTAAAAATGTGGAATGGGCTACCTATATCTATTAGAACAATCTCCAATGAAACTTTGTACAGATGAACACTTAAACTACACATAGAAAGAGCTTTTAAATAGGGAGAAAATTGGATTATTGTACCCATCTGCTGTGTTGTTATTCATCGTTGATGCTGTGTGATATGTTGGATGTATTCTATGTTGCTTTAGCTGTTGCTGTCTATTTTTTATAATTTGCTTTTAGGTTTGTACAGCACAATGTTCGACAACTGTTGTTTTATTGCACTTTATAAATCAATAAACTAAAGTAAACTAATGAGTATATTTTCATTTTTGGGTGAACTGTCCCTTTAAGACGATCGAAATTTCATATTTTACAAGAGGGAATGTGCATGACAACTTGTCTCTTTAAATATTATATGCACAAACAAAGTTTTCAAGTGTTCTCAAAGTGTTTTTCATACTTTTGCAAAGAGTCATTGTCATTGTAATTTATGCAGATTAGTCGACTGGGTTGAAATTAACTAATTTTGTGCATGAATCAGTGCTTCTTGCTGCCTGATGTTTTAGACTTGGTTTGGGTTCAGTGCCAATGTGTCTTTCTAACAGGTTGTAGACCATTTGGAGACATCTGTGCTTCCACATGCAGCAGCGTCTTTGGCACTGATTGTCAAACA
Organism: Danio tinwini; assembly: GCA_903798205.1. Lineage (NCBI taxonomy): Eukaryota > Metazoa > Chordata > Actinopteri > Cypriniformes > Danionidae > Danio > Danio tinwini. Next base: position 14,226,848 of record CAIGQZ010035043.1, on the reverse strand, counting down.
TACTTGGAAAAAAGTTCAGAATTTCTGAATTTTGCTTTGCTTTCTCTCAGACAATGACTCATTTTAGATTAAATATACAATAAATGATTTAAACAGTGTGCATCAGTATGAGCAATATGCTGGTGGCTGCAGTTAATGGTCATTGTTAATGTAATGTAGTTCATGTAACTAATAACAAAGGCTTTTATATCCTAGTCCTTTAAAGCACTCAGTTTTTCAATTAGGCTTGTTTGAAACTTACAGGTAATGCCTCGGTCACATTAGAGTTTAAGCGTGCAAAATTATGTCATATGGTGCTTTAAAAAGGGGCAGTATTGAACAAGATGAATAGACATTTATAAAAGTGAGTGATTGGTCCATATTTTAAATTCCTGTAGGTCATGTTTTGATCTTCAATTGGTCTCACGCAATCACATGATGCGATTTCGCAGGTCAGAGTTCACCAAGCCTGAATTTTGCAACGCATTGAACTGCGGAACTTGTCGCACGAGCTTGCATTTCCGGTCTGACACATGTGCATGCTTATGAATGGAAGTCTATGGGGCGAAAAAGTTCAGTGTCCACCGTGGTTTAAGTGTGTTGGACCACGGTTGGCCTGTGCAGAGCTGTTTGACACCCCTGCTTTAAAGGGAAAGTTCACCCAAAAAAAATTTAATCTATTTCATCCTAAACTAACTCTTCACTTGTTCAAAACCTATTTTAGTTTCATTCTTTTGCCAAAAACAAAAGAGGATATTTCATAAATGCTGGTTGATGGTACATCTCTAGTATTTTTTTCCCACCATGGAAATTAATGGCTAGCATCAACCTGCATTTTTCCAAATATTTTCTTATTTGTGTTCAACAAAACAAAATAAGCCTATTGTTGTTACATGGTGAGGTCATTTTTATGTTTGGGTGAACTATCCCTTTATCTCTTTCACCACCATTTACAGAATTATCTTGTATTTGTGTCACAAAACTTTTCTTCTATTGCTGGAAATTTCCAGCTTTCCATGTTCTAACTGTTATTAAGCTATTGCACATATTCTGAAATAGTGCAGAATCTCGAAATGAATCTTTGTTTTGGTTATTTTAACCCACCCACTGCCACTTTAGCTAATTATATTTCTGCACCCCAGGTTGCCTTGTTGGAAAACCTCAACCTCCAGTGTAGCAGACTCCAAAATGAGAAGCAGATTCAGAGTTCCACATAAGATTATTAATTAGTAAATAATATAAATATTATGAACGTAAACATCAGGTTACATTGTAACTGCGTGTCCTAACAACACGCTACGTGACGAGATTCGCAGTGATAAGCTATTTGGCTGTTTGCACCAGACGAAACATGACAGAAATTTAAATACAGCCATTCAGAAGTACAGAATATGCACTCACGAATGAAATGGTAAGGTTAATAATCTAAATAATACATTTAAAACCTCTTTGAGATTATTAAATGTACATGATGAATCACTGATATGTGTTGGCTTGCACTGAGTCACAGTTCTACAGTTCAATTTCAGACAGTTTATTTTATTTTTTAAGATTTGAGGTGAACTATTTGCTGCTGCTTTCAGTATATGGCAATAAATGTCATGTAAAATGGCATTCAAACTCACATTGTTAGCATTTAACACTGAATAAAGCACATGAGGTGTACCTGAGGTGATCATTGTCAGTTTATCCTGTCGTTCAGCTGCAAGAAATAGAAGAAGTTTCTAATATATCACTTCGAGGTGTTGGTTGGGACAAAAACTCAGTTTAATATAGTGAGTATCCCGTCTATTGCATGCTGTTGCTTTTATATAGAACACAATTTAAATTAGCCTTTAGGCTTGATCATCAGACTCACTCCTGTTGGTCCTCAATTTGGCAACCTGCGCTTGCATTTGTTTTGATCCAGGAATGCAATACCTATTTCAACCACTGGGTGTCAAACTTGCATAATGCACTTTTAATATCTTTGTGGAAGGCAATACATTTATGTTGATATTGAATTTAGCTTTTATAGGGCACCATAGCCTAACCCGCTTTGTTTTGAAAATACCATAGCCATACACTTTGATTAGACTGGTACAGCTTCTAATGGTGTTTTAATAGTAATTTATGAGCACAGGTGAAGTTAGAAGCCACCGCCAAGACATTACTGAGAGCGTGATCAAAAGGCCTGGCATTTTCTCTGAAGCTCTCACCACCTTCTGGAAGGAAGCGAGACTGAGAAAACAATGCGATCAGCTCATTTGACTGCACTGAAGAGTATTCATATGCAAACACGGGCTAATACAACCTTTCACTCCATCTCCATCACTCCCACCCAGACCAAGATTATTTCTCCTAATCACCTTAACCCTTCGTCTCAACCTACTGTCTGCTCGCATCTAATCTGGCCAAATTAAATCAAATCCTGTCTGGATCACCGTAATGAAGCCGTGAAATTGTGTGCAAATATTCACATTAATAATTCAGATAAATGGTTTGAATTATCCATGAGAAACTGTGTGAAATGTGGAAACGTGACAACATTTGAGTCCCGATTGGGTACATACCAACAGTCGGTGCTCTTTTCTCTGTAGGAGGTGTTAGCCAAATATTTTTTTCGATTTCTTTTTTTTATTACCCTCTACAAAGATCAAGGCTTTTTTATCTGGACAGACCCTTTATATAACAGTCCCTTGTCAAAGAAACCTGCCTTTGAATTCTAGATTTATACAATTCAATTCAATTCATCTTTATTTCTATAGCACTTTTACAATGTAGATTGTGTCAAAGCAGCTTAACATAGAAGTTCTAGTAAACTGAAACTGTCTGTCCAGTTTTCAGAGTTGCAGTTCAGTTAAGTTCAGTTCAGTGTGGTTTAATTTTACTGCTCAGTCAAAACACTGAAGAGCAAATTCATCTATCTACATCTGCAAAAGACATTTAAATATGAAATAGCATTTGCAATGGCATATGCAATGCGTCTAGAATGCGTCTTTGCAATGCGTCTAGAATTTTCTAAATCTTTACCCTTATACAATGTTATTTTGTTGTATACTTGTGGAAATAGACGTGTTTGGTGCGATTTGTTCCTATTTTCAGACTGGCACAACCCTAACTCTTACGTTTTGCTCCACGTTGTTTAAATAATAAATCTATTTGGTCCACTTTGTGAACTCTCACTTTGTGAGTGTTCTGGTCTAAAAAGGAAGTGTGTTAATTTGCATTGTTGGTGCGTTGCTATTTTGAAGAACTGAAATAGACTGCGCCACTGACCAACTGATAGCTGGTCTAAAGTCCAGCACAGAGCACATTAGTTGTGTGTCTATGCAGGTCCAAAACACGTACACATCACTTAATACACACGATGTACAGCAATACACAAATATCTTTATATGTGGTGCAACTGACTAAAGGGAATGGGAGACAAGACTCTGATTGGTTTAATGCACATTATGCTCAAAACACATCCACAACTCATTTAGAGAATAAACACAACCCTGTTAGACCATGTGCTGGGGCGCAGAGCATATTTTTCTTTGTCCTTAAAAGAGCAAAAGTGGTTTCAGACGCACCTTTTAATGCTTTTGCGTCATGCGCTTTAAGGCCGGCTCACACTGTGGAACTTCAGCAGAGATTTTGTCATCTGAGACAAATTTGTTGAATCCTAAAAGATTCCTGAAATCCTAGCTAAAATCTGTGATCTTTGATCGTTGGTTTTACATGTTCACAGACAGCCGCTTTATGCAGATTTTCTTTCCGATGAAGTTCTAGCAGTCAGAAGATTTCAGTCACTTTCCTGCAGTGTGACAACAGCTGCGTTTAGTGTCAATCCAAGAACCAATAGGACCTCCGAATTTGATTCATGCGTCAACTCAAATGACCGCAGGGAAATGTCAAAACTTTTCTTTCTGGTTTTATTATTGACACACGCTGTGTGCAAAATTGCTGCTACAGATTGTTTAAAATCTTTGAAATGAAAGTGTCGCGGGTGGACAACATCAAACTTCGGGGGTGAGAAGACAGAAGAACAAACATCAACGTGCTACACAGTACCATCGCAAGCTGAACTGGCACTCTAGACAAATTACAATCTTGCCGCCCTTTTGTGGACAAAAGTAAAATTGGGAGGGGGGGTCATGGACAAAAGTGAAGCGCGAGGGTGGGGGTGTTTCCCTGTTGGGGGTGGACAGAGTGGGGCGGGGTTGTCACGGACGAACTTAAAGAGCAGAGGGGCCCCTAGTAAGATGCCTAGGTCCTAGGTTTTGCGCATGCTCTTTTTTCAACACAGGCTCATTGTGAAAACGTACCCCCGCATACATTTCTGGACAGCTTGAATTATGTAGCCAGAGCTACATATGGCTGATGATGCGCCGCTGGCTTCTGTTTCTTTTCACGCTACAGGCTGACCTCTTACCTCCTTTTCTGCTGTTACCAGTTTGCCCAGTAGCTCGTCACATATATCGGCAGACTTGAGACGCAGAGAGGAGCTTACCACGAAGACACACTGTAAAAAATGCAGGGTTCCACAAAACTGATTCATGTTGTCCCAACACAAATTGATTAAGTCAAATTTATGTGGATTGAAAATGAAAAAAAATAAGTTGTCCCAATGAAAACTCAAGAATTGTGTTGTTTAAGCTCATTTTAAATAAATAGTTTGAACAAGCGAAAAAAAATTTTGAGTGCAGAGTGAAAACGTGGTAAGATCTGAACACGGTAAAAATCAGGCGGCCGCAAGATTTTCTTTTTCAGGATTGCTTTCAAAACACTATCGGTTGGGTTTAGGGAAGGTGGTGAGCAAGTTAATCTGTGCTTTTGGAAACACTATTGGTTAAGTTTAGGGAAAGTGGTGGGTGGGGGGATTGGTCAGTAGGTTGACAGCGGCCTCTGGTGGATTTAGGCAAGAACAGCAGGCACGAATGACACTCGCAAGAGAAATTTGAAATCTGAACATTTGTACACAGCAGCCGCTGGTGGATTTGCAAAAACAAAAACTGCAAAAAAATATAAATAATAAAAAACGTACCTCCTGGGATGTATTTTACGATCTCCAGAAATGTATAAGGGGCAAATATCAATGATAAGCCTGGGTTGCTTTTTTTTTTTACAGAAAAAAAGGACCTCAGAGTCTTTCAATATCCTTTTTATTCTGTTTAATTTAAAATCCTACTTACCTTTCGTGACAGGTGCTAGCACTTTTCAGATCACATTTGTATAATTGTGCATTGTATCAGAAAATATTATCGGTCAGAAATCACTTTCTTTTCTCAATGTGAAATAATCTGACAAGTATGCCGCTGGTTTGTCAGTGGACTGAATATTCAGAAAGCAAAATGGCTTGTGCTTCGTTTCATTACAACTGAGAGAGATAAAGGTACATAGCTTTTCACTCGCGATTAAAAAGAACATTTAAGAGATTTATGAAAAACTTGGCATTGTCGGAAAGTTTTTAATACGCTTGCAGCCGGCTGTCACTGTCTGGCTGTGCAATCTCATTGGAGTGCATTTCAGCACAATAGCCACATTTCCAGTCTTTTGATGAACTCTTAATATTTCAGTTTTAATAATGCACTAACCTTAGCCATCACTGCTAACAAAGGAATACAAGCCAGAATTTTAATATGAAATACCTCTCTTTATTTTTGTGATTTCTGTAATATCTATGTTTTGTTTTTTTTTGTTTTTTTTTTTTTGCTCAGGAGTCTGTTCCTTTTTCTTTCAGAAATCAGGTGAGTCAGAAGCTTTTGCATCTTGCATCCTATAATACATCAATGCAAGGTCAAACCTGAGATGAGCATTTAAGTTAATAAAAAGTAAACACCTTCCTCACATTCATTTTTTTCTTCTCAATAGCAGCCATTAAAGTCTGAATTATCTGGCCTTCCGTAATCAAAAAGCTTCAACAGTTTTATCTCTGAATTGAGGCAAATGAAACTGCATGTTAAATCTTTGATAGCCCACCTGGTATTTTGTAGTTCTTCTACAGAAGATTGAAATTAATTATCTTTTCAATAAAGACGTGGGTACATTGAAACATAAATGAAATGCACTTGAGGCCATTGAGAAGTTGAATACATTGACCTTGTGAGGTTGTTCGAGCCTTTGAATATTCAAAAACAAGCAGTCGTCTGAATATCTCTTTTTTTTTCAACTGTTGCACTAAGATTAATTAATTAGAACTTGAAATTAACTGCCCTCAGTTTCAGTATTTAGCTTCTGGGTCTTCTAAAAGGTTTTATTGAAAACGGTGTTTAGCGCGAGTTGGTGAATTATAATAAGGATTTTTCATTTGTCAGCTATTTGTCTTGTAACGGGAGAGATATTACACTGATCAGTGTGTTGGTCATGATAATAGTGCAGATTTTATGAATTTTAACTAATATTTGAATATTATAATATAAGAGTCATGATCTGAAGTCAATAATATGTTAAGAAGTTTTGTTTTTGGAATTTAATAAGTTCTGGCTTCCTTTAACCCTTTTTGTTATGTTAGGGATGAAAACATCCACTGAATTAAACTGCTGTAAAATGCATCAGATAAATATTTCTTTCAATTATGTCACTGATTTAGTGAAAAAAAGCACACAAAATGATTTATTTTCAATATAAAAAGTAATTGTGGACGATTAGTAACAACATTGGCTTTGATGCATTGTTAGATTTAAATTTTTTCTCCCTAATTTACTGTTGGTGGCTGTTTTTGCTCCATTGACTTCTATTATAACCGCATTTGATAGTGCATAAATACATAGTCTTTGAGTTTGTTTACTCCATGTAGTTCTAAGAGCTGAGATGCATAGTTAGATTTTCTCAGACACATCAAGGTAAGTGGGTAAAGGTCACTCTCACTCGTTTACAGACACACATACACAATTGTGATGAGTCGTTCTTGAACGATTCGTTCATTTTGAACAAATCTATTGTATAACTTGAGAACGATGAGTCATCTCAGGGAGTGATTTGTTCATTTGTGCACGTGCACATTTGAGCAGGTGGAGGCGAAGATGAGTTCCTTTTTCAGGTCTTCTATCCGGTTTGAGTCTTTGTTCATCACGTGAAATACAGAAGCCAATTATATGCAGTCTGAGCCGGAAAAATATTTGATTCGTTCATCTCTCGAGGCCTCAGGTTTGAGTCATCTCTCTTTACATGCTGTCACATGATGAACGATTCAAAAACCCAAAGACTCATAAGGTGATCTAATCATGGGTCCTTCTGGCTCAGACTATGTGCACTGGTTAAGCTCATATGGGACTGTCAGAATGATGTAAACGAATCACTCAAATTTGAAGACATATCAGGAGAGGTGAGCTGACTTAATCATAGACAAAAGACCAGGTAAACAACAAATTATCATTCTAATTATGACGTGTTGGTAATGTGATCAACATTTGAGCTAGTTGTAGATGAGTTTAAAAGCAACTCGTAACATTTTATTATTATTTTGGCAAAATGAAAAAGATTTGTTCATTGAGACTCAAAGATCAGAACTTCTCATCACTAATGCACACATTTTAATTTGCTGTTATACTTCATATAAAATCCAAAAACTAAGCTTTTTTTTGCACAGGCCTGGTTAATGGTGCCAACTGATGATCAACAGTAAAAATGACAAATTGTACCTCCTCCCAACAGGGAAGACCACCAACAATCAGAAAATCAGAAAGGCATGATTATATGGTGTCTTGGTTTTGTAATCAAAAAAATGTGGTTATAATGGAAGTCAATTGGGCAAAAAAATGTAATTAAATTAAATTAAAGTAAAACAATGCATCAAAGGCAATGTTGTTTCACATGTCCAAGACTTTGATAAAGGGTAAAAAAAATTCAGTACACAAATACTTTTTATATTGAAAATACGTCATTCTGTGTGTTTTTTTTACCAAATCAGTGACATCATTTATGTATTTGGCAATTAAAGTGTTAAAATCTTGTCATTTTTCTAAGCAATTTAGTACTTTTGATCAGGACTGAGGTTAACAGATTTATGCAAAAAAATGTCAATCATTTTTACAGCAGTTTAATTCAGTGGATGTGGTAGAGTAAGGGTAGTACATTTGCCCAGAGTGTATTGTTTTGTCAAATTGAGTTTTTTTAAAAGCATTTTCTCAAAATATGTGTCAAAATAAGATTTGCCACCAAAAATCATTCTGCTAGCTGAAACACAGAAAGATTTATGGCCAAATTAAGACACAACATCGCCCCAGAATGGATGAAAACATCCCCAACAGTGCATAAGGGTTAATACTATGTCATCTCACAACTAGGTAAAATTCCATTACAAAAACCACACAAGACAGACCCTATTAGAACCTAGGGGAAATTAGCATTTTGTGTTTTTGTTTTTTCAGGAACTGACCCAGGGACTTTTTTTTTTTTTTTGGTTTTCTATCTCTGATTTGGCAGTCTCAGGTGGTTTTTATGCAAACACTGAGTGTATAGTGTCAGGAGACATCAGAGCTCCATAAAAACCACCTGCGTTTGTCAGTTTGTCGAAAACAAAAATAAACAAGCCTGAGATGAAACGCAAGAAGAACGAGAGGTTTGGACACACACTGTCCACACGTGAGTGAAAGAAGGACTGACACTGAATGAAAGAGTGACAGAGAAAGAGTGCAAAGGGAAGAAAGATTGAGCGCATTCGCCCTTTGGGTTTTCTGGTGCTATTGGGAAATGATGGTGGAGAGAGAAAAAAATGCATCACATCAATAACTCTGTGTGGTCAAGAACTTTCTTTAAGTGAGCCAAATTTAGTCTCAATAGTCTTTCCCAGCAATGAGCCGTCTAATAGAACGGAAAGTCACGCTGGTCCTAAAGACAAGAATCAACTGTTTGTGTGCCATAGTACTAATATATGTCTCACTTTTTTTTTTTTTTTCCTCAATACCTGTGTTCTTGCTTCAAGGCTATTTCCGGCTTTAGAAACAATGCGAGTGAGAAGATAAACATATTCACACATTGAAGATAAATCATATGCACTACTAAACACAGGAATTTCAATGCATACTTCTCAGAGCGGGTAATCTTTCATAAGGACAGCATTTCACAAACTCTCTCTGCACACACACACAAACTCACATGCAGAGACCACCACTGTTGTGGGTTATGATAAATGACCCTTTTTTCATATTCTGAACTGATTTTTGGTGGGATTAAATTTCTATGGGTTGGCTCTAAACATAGTAAAATATATTATAGGGAGCTGAGAGTATTGCATTCTTACTGGACAGACAGACAGACAGACAGACAGACAGACAGACAGACAGACAGAC
>CAIGQZ010035043.1:14180505-14192226 GCA_903798205.1 Danio tinwini | reverse complement strand
ATATATATATATAGTATAGAGAGACAGAGAGAGAGAGAGAGAGAGAGAGAGTCACTTTGCTGTTCTTGCTAAACTACTAAAAATATGTCATTAGGCTGTATATACGCTCCAGTTAAGTACCTTTTTTCTATAGCTAGTGTATTGTTACGACATGTTTAGTAATTTTGTCTCTTACTGTTTAGTTTTGTAGCAAGAAGTGCCTGTGTAAAAATAATAATCTATTAATAATAGAATTTTAGAAATAATAATCAGGGTACAGATGTTTTCACAGAATACAGCTCTTCAGTTTTACATTAATTAAGCCTGTCTGGCTTGTAAATATACACTATAAATAAGGATGTTAAAAAAAGATAACGCACTAATCACCGATTCTGTTACATTACGGACATTTCCTTCATTTAAAAAACTAAAGATTTAAATGTACCCTAATCCCTCCCTCTTCTACCTTGTAAATTTCTAAACAATGTCGGAAATTTCTCACTTTGAATGAACCATAATGCATTACTACAGTAAGTAGAAAAATAATAGCCTACTGTAACAATAGGAACTGTAAAGATTGCTAATAACATTGTACGCCTACTGTATCCTATAATTTAAATTCATTCATTAATTTTCCTTTTCGCTTAGTCCCTTTATTAATCAGGGGTCTCCACAGCGGAATGAACTGCCAACTTATCCAGGATATGTTTTATGCAGTGAATGCCCTTCCATCTGCAACACTCTCATTCACACTCATACACTATGGACAATTTAGCTTACCCAATTCACCTAAAGCGCATGTCTTTGGACTTATGGGGGAAACCGGAGCACCCAGATGAAACTCCTGCCAACACAGGAAGAACATGCAAACTCCACACAAAATGCCAACTGATCCAGCTGAGGCTCAAACCAGTGACCTTCTTGCTGTGGGGCGACAGCAATACCCACAGTGCCACTGTGCCACCCTAATTTAAATTATTTAGTATTGATTTTTCAAGCTTTAAAAATTGCACTTTTTAAACAATGGAAAAGCAATATCCTGGACAAAACTGTAATAGCTAAATGGTTTGCTATGCTATTTCTTATATTGTATTTCTTTCAGATATACGCATTAGTAAACCCTCTGTCATTTTCAAGAAACTCTCCATCTCAAAATTATCTATATTTGTATGAAAGTTTTCTCCAACAGTTGAAGTCAACCACATTAAAGGACAAGCCCCCATCACTAAAGCCAAGAGATTGAATCTCATCTTCTGCTTCATTTTGTTGGTCTCGAAGGATTTTGAATAATGTGCCTCAACCCATTGGCCTTTACCGTGTTCACCGGGCTAAATTCCCGCCGCTGCTGCTCCTCATCACAAAGAAATCGCTTCAGATCCGAACACAGACAGCACTGGCTTTTATTTGTAATTGGTTTTAAGCAGCTGGTCAAATTCAAGCGAGAGGTTATGTCTTACCAAGCCGACTGAGTGTCTTGTGAGACAGAGAAAAAAAGTCTTGTCTGTGAATTGCAGATTGATGCTACAAATAGGCTGCATGATCTTGGTTAGCAGATGCAATGGCGTAATTAATTATCGCCAACTTGAGCTGTGGATTTAAGTCTTCACACAATAAATGTCTTCATGTTTCTACAGATGATTATTTGAGCCTTGTTCCGATCACGTTTCTCAATCTGTAAATAAATTTGATGTGAGACTTGATTTGGTCCCAGTCCAGATCTCATTTAGTTTCATTGCACTCTAAAACTTTGCAAAAACATAAAGCGAACAAAGTTTTAGCCTACTGTCTAGCCTGATTTACTGTCTTTACTTTTTTCATAAAAGTCTCTTATGCCCACCAAAGTGTATGAAGTTATTTATTTATATTATTATTGTTATCATAATTATTGGTAACTATGTTACTATATTTGATAAGGGAGAGTGGGGACAAAGTAAATTTTTTCTTAAAAACCTCATTTTAAAAGATAAAGTTTTTAGCAGGAATATAATTTTGCTGTGGTTAATAAGGGTGCTTTCACACTAACACTTTTGGTCTGCACCAGAATTCACTTGACGTCAGAAAACGGTACGTTTAGCTAGTGCACCCGTGAACCGTACCTGAGTCCGCCTGAAAGAGGTGGTCTGGGGTACGATTTGTGTAAACTCTGGTCTGATCCTTTCTGATATGAATGCAATCGTACCAAATAACGAAGTGAACCACCAACTGTACAACAAACTTTCATTTTCATAACGTTCGTGTGTGTGTGTGTGTGTGTGTGTGTGTGTGTGTGTGCGTGCGTGCGTGCGTGCGTGCGTGCGTGTGTGTGTGTCATGTGCTGTACCTTGGTGACAAGCGGGACTGAGCCAGGGAAAGCACAGTGATAATATCTACTTGTCTCCTTCAACAACAGCTTCTGTGGACATCGCGTGATGTTCTGAACGTTTATAATATTTTTGCTGCAGATGGACGCAAGTCGCTTTCTGTATGTCCAAAACCAAAAGATTTAGCAAAAGCAGAATGACCGCGATGTGCGTACACTTTGCTTTTGTGTTCGTCACCTAGCAACAGCCGTACACACAACAGCAGCTCAATAATGCAAGCGAACCGGGGTCAGTGTTGCCAGATGTGGCTGACTGATTCCAGTCCAAAAACCCACCGAAATACAAAAACAATCGCCCAGTCATCTGTTGGCAGATGACCCGGGGTGGTGGGGGAATGACAGTCGCGAGACGCACCTATGTCATTTTTTTCTACCGCACAGTCGAAATTCAAAACCGCCCAAGACTGACCGGTGTACAGAAGGAAAAAAGCCAATGTGAACACAAACCAACTGAGAAGGTGGCAAGGTGGGACAAACAAACTTGCGTACGGTCCAGGCAATTAAACCAAGTGAAAGCACCCTAACTCACAACAGTGCTCTGTCAACATCAGGTGTTATGTTGTGTCAGTGTAGAACAACTCCAATATTATTTCACTTTAAACAAAAGTTGCACATTGTATTTTGGACCCCATAGGCACGAAAGTAACACACGTGTGGGTCAAAAGTAACACAACAATATTTGCTAGATTTACTGGCTTAATCTTGTTTGTTTTAATATATCTGACTATGATCTTTGTTAATGTTCACTGCAAACATATTTTGTCCTGCAAACTGCATTTTCATTCTAAATTTCAGTTTCATCAAATGGGGTGCTACGGTGGCGCAGTGGATAGCCAATCACCTCACAGCGAAAAGGTCGCTGGTTCGAGCCCCGACTGAGTCAGTTGGCATTTCTGTGTGGAGTTTGCATGTTGTCCCCGTGTTTGCGTGGGTTTCCTCCGGGTGCTCCGATTTTCCCCACGGCCCAAAGACGTGCTATAGGTGAATTGAATAAGCTAAATTGGCCGTACACTATAAAAAATGCAGGGTTCCACACAATTCATTCATGTTGTCTCAACACACATTGATTAAGGCCCCTATTACACTATTACGTTTTAGTTTTAAAACGCATAAGTTTTGCTACGGTTACACCATCCGTCCACACTACGCCAAAGTTTTCTAGCCCCGAAAACGGAGTGTTTTGAAAACGCTGGAGGCTGTTTTCATTCTAAAACGCTGCTGCTCCGTCTCAGTGTGGATGGGGGAAAACGGAGACATCTGAAAACGGAGGCGTGGCTGCAGACATTCGCCTCTCTGATTGGGGCTTTTCCCTCAATATTAAGTAGCCTACACACAGTTCAGTCTTCATCCTCTCTTTGTAAGTTCAGACTTCGCAAATTGATAAGAAAAACACTATCTTAACAATAAAATGAAAACATGATGTGAGGAACTGCCTATTTTCATTTTGATATTATTAGCAAATTAACAGACACCAGAAATGTTGAGGCGTCAAGTGGCTTCATAATATGAGCGTCATCTTCATGCATATTTATAACATACAATAGAGAAAATAAAAGCAAGCGATTAGTCAATGTGCAGAATCGGTGTCCGCGGTTACATTAATTAGGATATTAACCTAACTTATCTTTGCGCTCAGCCAATGCACGTTACCTGAAAACAAGTAATAGATTTAAAAGACTAAAGTCAGGGAGTATGTAGTCAGATATAGACAACAAGATGAATTAAATATCACGTTTAACAAATATAGTCAGATTAGATCCAGCAGGAGATCCTTGATGAACAGTCGGATGAGGACAGCTTTCATATGGGTATGCGCTTAAAGCACGCTGCAGTGCATGCCAGAGAGTGTGTGTGTGATCACGTGATGTGCGTTTTCATCGTTTCAGTGTAGACAGAGAGCTGTTCAGAAACGCTGGGTGAAACGCTAGTGTGGACGCAGATCGTTTTCATTCTAAACTAAAATGAAAACAAAAACGTACAAGTGTAAACGGGGCCTAAGTTAACTTTTAACAAATTTATGTAGATTGAACATAAAAAAATTAAGTTGTCCCAATGAAATCTCAAGAATTGTGTTTCAGATCATTTTAATTAAGTAGTTTGAACGAGTAAAAAAATTTTTAATTTTAAGTGTATGTATGTGAAAGAGTGTGTATGGGTGTTTCCCAGTGTTGGGTTGCGGCTGGAAGGGCATCCGCTGCATTAAACATATGCTGGATAAGTTGGCGGTTCATTCCGCTGTGTTAACGCCTAATTAATAAAAGGACTAAGCTGAAAAGTTTCATCAAATATTTCAAAAGCAATCCAACAATGCAAAATGTTAAAATGTTCTATAATTTGTAACAAATTGAATATTTTTCATCATTATTGGCAATATGCATTCATTTTTTAAACATCTGAATCCAAGCACTGAACACTCTAATATGGAAGTGACAAAAAAGGTTTTTCTATTAGCAGAGGGACATAAATAACAGTGTTACCTTTGTCCCCACAGGAACTCTTGCCATTTAAACCTGGTTAACTTCTAAACTGGAAAAACTCAGAGATTAGAAGCTTAAGGATGTGTTATTGCACTAAATAACCAGCCTGATCTCACGAGTAAACGTAAGTATTTTACGTTTTGTCAGTTTGGTGGCTAATTCGTACGAGTTTAGTCGTACGAAAATGTACGATTTTAAAAAGGAGGCGTGGCACCCAACCCCACCCCTAACCCCAACCGTCATTGGGTGATGAGCAAATCGTACCTATTTGTACGAATTAGATCGTACGAATTCATACGAATTAGCCACTAAATCAAAAAGTTACGAATTGCTGTGAGATTGCGTTGAAATAACCGATTGCTTATTATTGTGACATAAAAAGGGAAACACAACTTGTAATAAGGAAAAAAGAACAGCTACAATAATAACTTTCTGCACTTATAAACAGAAATTTTAAGCTAACTGTGGGACACTGTGCCAAAATCACATGATATTTGGCAGCTCCATCAAAGGTTGCATGCTGAATGTGCTGTTATAGCCTGGAAAGTAAATGTTGTCAGTGCTTCAGGGAAATCTCTTTGTTACTTTCATCCCACGTTACTTTTGTCTCTGCTCTCCCCTATGAGGTAGCTTATATGCCCAAAAATGTTTTTAGATCAACATTACCGGCGTAATTTGTTGAACTGATATTCAATTTATTGTGCACTATAGTGGTCAAAAGTTTAAAGAAAAGTTTGACTTTTTAATTTTTTCTTATGTTTACCAAGATGTTTTCGGCTTAGTCCCTTTATTAATCAGGGGTTGCCACAGCGGAATGAACTGCCAACTTATCCAGCACATGTATTACGCAGCGGATACCCTTCCAGTTGCAACCCGTCACTGGGAAACACCCATACACTGTCATTAACACACATACACTACGGACAATTTAGCTTACCCAATTTACCTATAGCACATGTCTTTGGACTTGTGGGGGAAACCGGAGCACCCGGAGGAAACCCACACAAACACGGGGAGAAGGCTTTATTTATTTAATAAATATGCTGCATGGTAAAATGCATTATGTGTTATGTATTATATTTTATTTTATAGCAATATTTGCATTCAGGTTTGGTAAACAAGAACTACATTTTTTTCTAATTCACAAAATGTATGTATTATTACATGTACATGAGATATATAGATTTATAGGTTTAAAACCTTGTAATATCAAAATCATGGAAAAATGGTCAGAATATAATTTTCTCACAGATTAATGTATCTTTTTGTACCTGTGCCAGTCCAAAACCTAATTGGGAAGAAAATGTGAGAACAAAGAACTAAATTCTCAGTTGACCTGAGGAAGGTGAATGAAAAGCTAACAAAATCCTGTTCATTCTTTGATACCATTAATCATTAAAGGTGTTGCTACATCCCGCTATCATGAAGTATATTGCCAACATTATTATTGATGTTATGAGGTGACCTCTCCCCAGGCTGTGTTCAGTTTTCTGTGTCTTTACATTTGTAGCGGGCAGTTTTATCAGAGGTCAGTTCTGTGCTTCATGTTTGAAGTAAGTTGCTCAAAGCACCGAGCACTGAGCCAATTTATGGAAAAACTCCCAGTCACAGGCCTCCACGGTTTTACACCAGATTTCACTCAGTTTTCATCATACTCCAGATTTTTGATGATCATAATTTTTGAAAAGATTGAAATGATTTGATGAGAGGATTAGTGAAGGGTGACAGTCAGCTGCTTGAATTGAGTCATTTATGTGCACAATGTAATCATATTCTTATGTGAATGCAAGTGAAAATGGCAATACAAGCATGCCATTCAATCAAATCATATTAGTGAGATTTCACTGATTGACATTGCATTATTTCTTTGAGAGAGTATTGATTTTTTTTATTCATATTTTTATGCATTAGATCACTCATTTAAAAAAAACAATAACATTTTGATTTGTGACTAAACATGCTGTTTTACACATGGCAGGCCTGCGGTCTATCATTTTTGGAGTCCAGAGGCTTTCATAGCACTTGTAAACACAGCGATATGAACAATAACAATGGCATCAGCAGGCCTGTAGCCAGGGGGGGTTTGGGTGGTTCGGAAGACCCACCCCTCACTGAAAAAGGTCCAGAATTTGTTCCATACATGAGCACATTTGTCCTATTTTGATATCTTGGATATTTTATATGTCCCATCATGGTCAAATTAACCCATCGAAAAAGGTTTTAAGACCAAGCAGATGCCTCTGTTGGCTGTCGCTTTGGTGTGACTTCAGCTAATCAAATTTGGCCAATGCTAACAAATATTTTTCATGGGTCCAACATCCAGCTGAAAACGTACAATCTGACGTAAGAGAAGTCGTCTTTCGCTACTGTATTGTTGAGAAAACATTTTACAAGTAACTTTTATTTTAAATCTTGGACCTTATTCTTGTAACAAATAATGACCAATAAAAAGGCGGTCAAAAGCGGTCCATAATAAAATGTATTTGAATACTATTTTGCCTAAAATAGTCAAAAAGTGTGGTTATGATGACCATCCGACAAGTTAACTCAAAATAGTGCTTAAAATGTCACTAAAATGCAGTATTTAAATGTCATAATTAAATAGAAAATTAGACCAGTTACATCTGCTCACGGACACATCCTCACCAGTTCTGGTTCTTAGATAAAGAATATAACTGTAAGCTAATTTCCTTTAAATAATAATAGGCCGCCCCATGCTTGCTCATACTTACAGAAAGTTTGATTTAGCCCCTAGATTATATCACACTAAGTCAGTGATTGTCAGCAATCACCAGGTCTCTAATGCTGCGCCTATGCTCTATCAATTGAGCCTATATGTATGACAAAATCCTGGTCGTAGGCTGCGGAAACATCAGCCTAAACAATCTACTAAATTGAATTGATTTCAGGAGATATTAGAGTTAAACAAGAATTTTACATTTATTTGTCAGGCAAAGATTTTCCATTCAAATTCACATAATTAAACAGAATAAGCTACAACATCAATTACCCAAAAATTAATTTCAGTTCATTTCAGTTAGAGATTAATACCTGACCATGTAGAATTACATTGCAGCATATACGTCCCGATGCAGAGCTCAGAGACTTATACACTGCAACGGGGTATTCTGGCTACAGAATCCCACAGACACTTCTCCACCTTTTGCCTAAATACTCAAATCGCCATAAATTCAAGACAATAAAAGCTTCACTACGAACCTTGCCTGGTCATGAGTTGATGTGAGGACCATTTTCCCTGGAGTGGAGCATCTGGCAAAGATCTTATCAAAGTCAAAACCCAAATTACCTGATATAAGGGAGATTGTAAAATATTACAGTGAAATTAGGACCACTTTACCAGTCACACAGAGACATTTAAAATGACATCAAACATGAACATAGAGCCACAAGATACGTCTATTAAAAACTTAGACATTCTGTGTGGAGCTGCTCTGGTGGAGAAGGTAAATTCCAGGGCAAAGAGGGGAACTCAGGATGCATGGAGACAGCTTGAACAACTGGTTTCCTAGCTGATCTTCTTCTTAGATTAGAAAGTTTATTGTTTTAGTGCCTGACCATTCTCGTGGTCTTGTCTCGTTTGGAGTTCCATAACAGTTTTCAGGGTTGAATATTATAGAGAAATATAGCCATCCTTACAATATCTTTCTACAAAAAGCACATTTATTTGGAACTCTTTGGACAAAGTTTCAATTGTTTTAAACCTTTTTCTTTTTCTAACTGCTATGTTAAGTGGTTGGTAATATAGAAAAAAATGAATTAAAAAAAGAGAAGTTTGCAGTGTTTATGTCAGTGACAGTTGCATGTATTCTTTGAAACTATTAGATAGACAAACTGCCTTGCAATGCAAATATTTAGTCCTGATGTCTGGACTCTGCACCCCCAAACACCTCATATATAAGCTTTGAAAAGCAAACAACACATCCCAAAAAACATGTGACTTTCAGAAAATCTTAGCTTATAAGGGTGGCACGCACAGTGGCTGCACTATAACCTCACAGCAATAGAGTCATTAATTGGTACAAGTCCCAGCTGGACCAGGAAGCCTATGAATGAAATATACACTCTCCGCTGGCATATCCAAGTCTGCATCCAGATAGTATTGTTTCTGTGTTGGGTTTGTTCTACCCGTGTTCATGTGGGTTTCCATAAAGAATTAAAAACTATGAGAAATGTTTTCAGGCGACTCTGTGGCGCAGTATGTAGTGCTGTCGCCTCACAGCAAGAAGGTCGCTGGATCAAGCTTCTGCTTAGTCAGCTGGCATTTCTGTATGAAGTTTGCATGTTCTCCCTGCGTTCACGTGGGTTTCCTCCGGGTGCTCTGGTTTCCCCCATTGTCCAAAGACATGCGGTATGAATGAATGAACTAATGAATGAATGAATGAATGAATGTATGAATGAATGTTTTCAATGAGAATTATGACAGTTACTAGTAGGGTGTACCTAATGTGGTCAGTTAGTGTATATATTGATTAGTGTAATTTTCAGGTAGCCTATCACTGTTCTTTTTGATAGCTTTGTAAAGTTTTTATTAACCATTATGTTTGACAAGGAAGCATAGAATAACTAATTTAAGACCTTCTGCAAACAAACAAAAGCACTTTTGTCAGAGAATATTGATTTTTATTGTATGTTTGTTTGTTTGAGCAGTTAAACATTAAACATTTCCCGTCAATGAGGTCACATGTCTAAAAGTTTATAATAAAAGTGACAGAATCACTAACACACACCAGTCAAGGCAAAACTGAAGCTGCAGGTTTGTAATTATACAATTACAGATATTTTCACATACGTTTTACGTGATTTGTTTAATGCCTGCTTTTGATTCTCTTTCAGCCTACAGATAATAGAAAACTTGAGCAAACTTTTGCTTCTTCAAAAAGAGCAAGGTATTGTATGCCATCACAACACTTTTACTTCATTCATTATTTTCACCCTTTATTTGTGTCTAAATTCAGTGGGCACTTCACAATACAGTGAAATATTATTCCTCAACATTTATTAACCTAATAAAGTTCATGTGTTTTTCTAGACTAACATCATCATAATGTCTGTCATAAATGTGCTAATTCTTCACTGTGGATGCTTACCATTTACTAATAAGGCTTTATTGTAAAATGTTACCTAATGAACTTTATAATTCAATAGCAATTTAATTAGTTTGAAACAATTGTTTTCTCTGAACATTTACAGTATATATGCAGTATAATGCACACAAAATGTATATATTGTGATAAAAGGTTAAGATTATCATAATATGCCTTTTTTCTTCCAAAAACACTTTATTTTGTCATTTGTCAGTAAATAGAGTGTTTATATAGGATATGTATTTCTCTCCAGGTCATGGGGATTCATCAGTGTACAGTTATTGTGCTGCTTCTCCTTTGTGCTTCATTGTCCACTTATGGTCAACCAGCAGAAATAAGGCGACGTTATGAGCATTTTCTCACCCAGCATGTCTATGGAGGCATAACTGAGCAGACATGTGACAGAGTCATGCGTCAGAGACGCATCACACAATTTCCAACTGGCAATGATTGCAAAGAAGTCAACACCTTCATTCAGGCAAATGGTAACCATGTTAGAACAGTTTGTACTGGGGGTGGAACTCGACAAACTGATAACAGAGACTTGTACATGAGCAACAATCAGTTCACTGTTATTACCTGTACACTGAGAAGTGGGGAAAGACACCCAAATTGCAGATACAGAGGGAAAGAGTCAAGTCGAAAGATTGTTGTGGCATGTGAGGCCGAGTGGCCAACACACTATGAAAAAGGTGTCATTGTTTAGCCGTTGTAAGTTAGTCTTGCAAGTTAATTTACTTTTCATCTCTGCTCTTCTCAATTTGTCTTTTCAATGCAGAAATTACTTCAATGTTAATTAATTTATGTGCATCATGTGTCAATGAACAAGCAACCTAACATTCACAAAATTGTATGAGTTAACGCCTTGGTGCCTGGATATGCAGTAAAGTTTTTTAAAGTGGACATTTTTGGCCTCTTTTTACAAGATGTAACATAAGTCTCTGATGTACCTAGAGTGTGTATGTGAAGTTTCAGCTTAAAATATCTCACAAAGAATATTTTATAATTCTTTGAAACCTCCCCTTGTCTTTGATCCAAATTGTGCCATTTTGGTGACTGTTTCTTTAAATTTAAAAGAGATTGTGCTCTTTTCAGAAGAGGGCAAAGTTGCAAATGCAAGATTAATGTCCTATGCTAATTAAGGAGAGATTGTCAATAGTGGACGGGGCTTTCCACCTCTGATGGTATGTGATTATAAAAAATAAAATTAATTAAATTGTATGATTAGAAGCTGGTTATATACACACACTGTTGCCACACAACTGTTTAAACACTTTTATTAATTAAAAAAAATAAAAGGAAAAGTTTCTCTACCTGATGCATATCTGTCTGTAATATTAAAAAATGTAATAAAGTGCTCAGCAAATTTATACTTGTTGACTTGATTGTCTTGCATCTCACATCTCTCTCTGTGTGTGTGTGTGTGTGTGTGTGTGTGTGTGTGTGTGTGTGTGTGTGTGTGTGTGTGTGTGTGTGTGTGTGTGTGTGTGTGTGTGTGTGTGTGTGTGTTTATATGGTTTATGAGGACATAAATGTGAATAATGACATAGGTATTACAATGAAAACATGTTTTATATCCACATTTTCTTGTATCCTCAATTATTTAAGGCTAATAAATCATACTAAACTGTGTTTTCTGAAATAAACATAAAATGTCAGTTTATTGAGCTAGACCAGAGCAAGGGAATAGAATATAAAGAATAAAAAAATTCAAAGTTTCCATAAGCAACAAACAAACGTGTGTGTGTGTGTGTGTGTGTGTGTGTGTGTGTGTGTGTGTGTGTGTGTGTGTGTGTGGTGA
>CAIGQZ010035043.1:14151652-14170505 GCA_903798205.1 Danio tinwini | reverse complement strand
AGAGAGAGAGAGAGAGAGAGAGAGAGAGAGAGAAAGAGAGAAAGAGATAGTATGGACAATACTTTTACAGTATTTATTAATAATAGTTCAACATTTACTGATAACTGTTAGTTATCATTATTTCCTGCACCGTAGGGTGACGTGAACTAACAAAGAATGACTGTAATTTTATTAAGTATTTTACATGATCAAATACTGTAATAAATGTATTTTTCATGGTTTGTTCATGTTAGTAAATGCATTAACTAATATTAATTTATACAACAGTATTGTAAAGTGTTGCTGAAATGTTTTTGTTATAATTAAATCTAAAATAAATGTGCAACCCAAAGGTATGACTTCTCTTCCTAAACGTATTATATTTTATTAACATGATATGGTAAAAGACTGACCGAGAGTCATTTTCTGAGTCAAGTTACACCAGATTTGAATTTACAAATTTCACCTCCATCTATCTTGCCTGTTTGAGTATTAAATATTTTTCATTAGATGTTCAGTAAACTTTGTGTTGTTTTAAAACCAAATGAATGCTTATATATGTTAAACAAGATAGCTGGTCTGAGTTTTGCCATGCAAATATATTCATCTATTTCTGTATGAATGATGTAAAATTATGTGAATTATTTTTTAATGGTAGTCAAAGTTTGTGAATCTAACACTACTCAAAAAAACATAAAATTTAAGACTAAACTAAACACCTAACAGATATGAAAATAGCTCTGAGCACAACAAATGTCCGATAGAGTGTTTTATCTACTTTTAATATTTGGCTTTAAGTTTTGTGATGGTAAATGATTGTGTGACATTGACAGCGAAATAGGCCTAGTTTGTTTGTAAAGAAAACAACCTAAATCTTCTTATGATGGCTTTATTCTATGGTATAAATAGCTTAATATTAACTTTGCAGATGTTTAATTTGCTTGATGGATATTGTTGTACAAAAGCAACTGAAATCTCAGAAATATGTCAAGTGTTTAAATTATTTTCGCCACCACTGTAAATGCTATAGTTTAAACTGACATGTGTATATCTCAGGTTTCACAGACTCCAGTTTCCTCATGCTGATGAAAAAGATGCCTGATTTGGAGCAGCTGTATGGTCTTCATCCACGTTACCTAGAGAGAAGGAGGGTCAGAGGTTATGAGGCCTTCAGTATTCCCGGTGTTTTAGAAGCTCTACAGGCCTGTCCCAACCTTATAGTGAGTTCATAGTCATTTCATTTCATGAAGAAGGTTGTCAGTTATCTTTGTTTTCAGAAATTAACCTTATATTTGCACTTCCAGGGTGTGGAGACGTCACATTTGGAGCTGGTAGAGGCCGTATGGAACTACATGCCTCAGGTTCACATTTTAGGGAAGTTCAGGAACCGGAATGGAGCCTTTCCTATTCCCTCAGAGAACAAACTCACCATTCCAGCTGCAGCTAAAATCCAGACCCTTCATCTTGTCGGTGAGTTTCAGATTGATTTTGTTTGCCAAACTATTTTCCATTAGTGCTGGGAAAAAATAGATTTTTAGTTAATCCTTTTGGATTTTTTAAGTGGTCAATTTGATATATAAATATATTCACAAAAACATACAGTATACAAAACCTATGTATTCTATTTTCTAGTTGTAAGGGGAGTGCAGTTCGGGTAGGTTATTATATAATGTTAACAAAAATTATTATTTTTGTTTATTTTATTTTTGTCTCTAAACCAATCTTTCCAACCCTGTTCCTGAAGGCACACCTCTCCCTAATCAAACACACCTGAATTAACTCATCAAAACATTAAAAGAGACTCCAAAACCTGAAACAAATGGGTCAGATAAGAGAGACATCCAAAATATTTACTGTTGGTGTGCCTCCTGGAACAGGGTTGGGAAACACTGCTCTTAACAAATCACTTCAGCAGGCTAAAAACACTATATATTACATTAATATTGTTCTAAGAACGAAAAAAAAAAATCCCTGCTCTTAGCTGAATATGTTTTATAATTGTTTTATACCTGTAGAATTGTTTTGATCCATTTAAAGTCTACATGTGTGTATATACAAAGGGACTTTTACTTTGAAAGACTCCTATATTTTATATAATGTATACTTATTCCGTTCATCTGAAATAGAGAGGTGAGTTCTGTTTAATAATTTGTTTACTGATTGCTTTTAATTAATATATTTTTAAAACAAATATCAATAGCATTTTTATTAAATCTCAATTTGAGTCAGTAGAATTAAATCAAGGCTTAAGCTTGAATTGAATTGATTGTGGTACAGATGAGATGAATCTTGAATTAAATTGGGAAATGTCATCTAAATCAGTTCCTAGCCCTGTTTTCCATCATACATCTTTCTTACACTGTCACAAACTTTTCTGTATTTTTATAATTTTTTTTTCCTTTAGGTGTCAATGTGCCAGAGATCCCTTGTCTGTCCATGCTCAGGCACCTGTACCTGAAATGGGTGCGCCTCACTAAACCTCAGCCATTTAAAGACTTTCTCTGTGTTAACTTGCGCACGTTCGTCATGAGAAACTGCGCCGGTCCCACTAATTCTCTTAAGTATGTGCCTCTTGTCACCGGTTTGGCCTCTGCCCGCAACCTAGAGCAGCTGGAGCTGGTGAGGGTGCCCTTCTTAGGGGGACTGATTCAGCATGTGGTGGAGGATAGCTGGAGGTCAGGTACGAAGAACATTTTGTTAGTTCCTTGTAAATACAACCCCATATCAGAAAAAGCTGGGACAGTATGGAAAACGCAAATAAAATAGAAAGTAGTGATTTCTAAATTTACTTTGACTTGTATTTTATTGCAGACGATGTAACAAACATTATGTAATAAGTTCCACATGATTTTATATATTTTTTTGTTTTATAAACACATATTCCAATTTCTGCAGTTCTGCAGATCTGCAGTTGTATGAGGCACATCACAGTTGCTGAATAGAAATTGCATTGTAGTCAAAACTGCAATTTATAATATAAAAAATCTTAATCATGCTACCAAATGATGATTTGGCTGTGTCTATTAAACCTTTTGTAATCATTTAATCATCTCAATTTGCACCGTGCCTCTGAATTTGGTGTAGACTTGGTGCAAATCACCTTTGGAAAGTCATCAGTGTTTCAACAACTGTCGAAACTGTTAAAATGTTGATTAACCCATTGAAATCATTCACTCAAACCAGTTTTTAATAACCTTCAAATTATTTCAATTCTTTAAAATGGACTGAAGCAATTATCTTTTTTATTATCTTATTTTAGAAGGTGTTATGTCGTTTCAGAATGGGAAGCTTTATATTAGACAACAAATATTATTGTCAATTTATCCAGAATCATACAGCTCTTTTTTTACGTTATTTCAATTCCTATATCTTTTTTCATACTCAATGGTAAAACTTACTATTGTTTTGTCTTTAAATATTTGCTCTTCTAGGGGGTTTTCGCAATTTGCACACAATTGTATTTGGGGCCTGTAAAAATGCACTTGAAGTGGATCTGGGTTACCTCATCATTACTGCTGCTCGCAGGTAAATTAGTTTAAAGAACTTTATGAACAAAACATTTCCTGTGGCAAATCAGAGATGTTGACAGAATTTACTCTGGTTGTCCAGGTTGCATGAAGTTCGTATCCAGCCTTCCTTAACCAAAGATGGGGTTTTCTCCGCACTAAAGATGGCTGAACTGGAGTTCCCACAGTTCGAGACTTTGCACCTTGGATATGTTGATGAGTTTCTCTTACAATGTAAGTCATTGTTGTTATATATATATATATATATATAAGAAAAGGGTATTAAATATTGAAATTTTTTTGGTATCATATTGAAGTTACAAATTCCAGTATCTTGACAACACTAGTGGGTCTTCAGATGAATTGTATGAAAGTGTGGAAGATCACATTTTATCTTGTAATACTTTTACTCACAGTATCGAAAATGGTATCGAATATCGATATTTTTCTTGGTATCGTATCGAAGTTACAAATTCTGGTGTTTTGACAACACTAGTGAGTCTTCAGATGAGTTGTGTGAAAGATCACATTTTATCTTGTGATACTTTTCCTCACAGTATCGAAAACGGTATTGAATACTGTTTTTTTGTTTTTTTTTCTTGGTATTGTATCGAAGTTACAAATTCCAGTATCGTGACAACACTAGTGGGTTGTCAGATGATTTGTATGAAAGTGTTTGGTTTATAAAGATTGATTTTGTGATGTTTTAGTGAACTTTTCAAAGTAGTTTTTGAAGTTTTAGTGAAATTAGATTTTCAGTACAGGTAAAGAGATCTCCGGTTTCATTAAATATATTTTCATTATTTTTTTGATGATTAACAGAGGGCAAAGGTTGGATTTGGAACTGCATGAGTATTTGTAAATGATGACATTTGTTTTGGGGAGGGGTAAGGGTGAACTAGCCCTTCAGTTACCTGCTATGTTGTTTCACACAGGTAACATGAGCCATGCAGAGCTAGTGAAATACGGTCTTGCTGATGTGATTGAGAATCCAGGAATCATCACAGACATTGGAATGAAGGCTGTTAATGAAGTGTTTACCTCGATCAAGTATCTGGTTATTTATAACTGCCCACATCTTCACAACCCACACAACTGGATCACAGGTAATGGTTCATCATGATTTGTGCATATATTTCGAAAGCTGAGAATAGTAGTTCTTAGGCTGTTTTATGTTTTATTTAAGAGTGACCACTTCCATCTGCAGTGTCTGAATTATCTAGGACCCTTTAAAATCTGCTTTATTTTTTCCCCAAATATTTTTTTTTTTCAGGGTTTTTAAATTGTTCAAATGACATACTTTTGGATGTATTTTAGAGCAGAGGCTTCACAAAAGTAAATTTTTTAAAAAGATTTTATTACTTTAATGGTTTAATTTTAGCTTTATTTAAATAATAAACAGTGGTATTAACTCTTTAAAATGTCAAAGAATCAAATGTTTGCAAACAAATTGTTACACAAGAAGTTTACTGTTGAAATAAAAAGTTGGAGGAGCAGTTTTATGAAACAATTTCATGAAAAAAACCTAACTTGGTTCTTTATGTACATTCGTTTTCCATATATTTAGCATTAATATTCACACACACTGTACAGCCTTTTACTTTTTTAAAGGGCACCTATTATGCAAATATTACTTTTATAAGGGGTTTAAACGCAGTTGTGTGGCAACAGTTTGTGAATATAATCAACTACTAATGAAAAAAATAATTTTTTATGACCACACTTCATTAAAACAATATGCAAAAACACTTTAATTGTCCATTAGTGACGATCTCTCTCTAATTAGCATAGGATGTTAGTCTTGTTTTTGAATTTGCCATTATGCTGACACATAGGCATTCGTAGCTCCGCACTCTTCTAAAAAGAGCACAATCTCATTTGAATTTAAAGCGACAGTCACCAAAATGGCACAATGGGCCAAGGGGCAGTTTCAAAGAATTCTAAAACATTATTTGTTGGGTAACTTGAGCTGAAACTTCAAATTCACACTCTAGGGACATCAGAGACTTATTTTACATCTTGTAAAAAGGGGGCAAAATAGGAGCCCTTTAATCTTAAATTTGCCATCTTTTTTACAATAATATCTTACATAATCTTATTTATTTTACAGTCTAGTTTTATTTTAATCTATTTTAATTACAATAAAGGTAAACTTAACCTATGCAATTACCTTAGACAATTAATACATTTTTTGGTAAATAAACTGAAACCAAAAGTGAAAGCATTTTTTACTTTTTTTATTCTCTGTATTTTCCAAACTATGTCTTTAATTGTCCAAGTCGATGAACATTTGATTTTAAGCATATTAAGGTTTTTGTAAATGTCTTTTCTGTTGCAGACCACTCTCGCTGGAGTCGGCTGGTGGACCTCACTCTGGTGCGCTGTCATGCTATCAAGCTGGAGTCATTTAGTCAGTTCATTGAGCTTCTTCCCAGCTTGGAGTTCATCTCTCTAGACCAGATGTTTCGTGAACCTCCAAAGGTGAGCATGATAATATTGACCAATAAAAACGTATTTGACAGTTATGTGCATACTGTCACTTTGATTACATTTGTCGTAAATAAACAATTCAGGATCTTTTTCTCCAATATAAACCTCACCTATATCATAAGAATTGAAAAGGTATACTAATGTCTTGTTTACCGTAGGGATGTGCCCGTGTGGGACTCAGTGCAGGCACTGGTATTGGTGTATCGTCTGCCCTCGTCAGTAATCAGAATTCCAACAATGATAATGACAACAACAACAACAACAATCACCAGAACAATAATGATGCAAACATCCCACCAAATAACAACGACAATCAGGTCGAAAATGTGCCTCAGCAGAACCACCGTGGCCCGGAAGGTACGTATTTACCCTAGTAATATAATTTTAAGAATAATGAATTAATATATTAAGGAAATTGGAATTGATCAAAAGGGAAAATACAGATGTTTGTGACATAAATATTTAAGTATTGTACATTTCATTCAATGTCAATTTTATTTATATAGCACTATTTAACACAACCAGAGGTTGACCAATGTGCTGCACAGTACAAATCAAAACAGAGAAAAACAATTATATATATAAAATTATAGCTAAAACAGACAATTCTCACTGATAAAATGCCAAATCAAAGAGGTAAGTTTTCAACCTAGATTTAAAAACAGACAGGGATGAAACAGATCTAAAACAGAGGGGCAGAGCATTCCACAACCTAGGACCAGCTACTGTGAAGGCACGGTCACCTCTGCATTTCAGCCTCGACTTAGGGATGATTATGGGGGGCTTTACATTCATCAAAGATTCATAAAAGGAACTATTATACAAAGATAATATCATCTTTGTCAAGATAATATAATCTTATGAATTTATAGAAAGATAATATAAATATAAAGTCACTCATTCAGCTTTTCAGCTTTATCATCACAGGAATAAATAGCAAAATAAAATATATTTAAATAGATAATGGTTGATTTAAATTGTAATAATTATTAGAAATTTGACCATCTTTACTATACATTTTATCGTGCATATGTAGCTTTTGTTATTATAGGAGACTTTTATCAAAATAACCAATTAAAATGTTCCACCTACATGTTTTTGAATGGAAATGTATGTCTAGTCTTTATATATAATTATTTGGTTGCTGAAAGATATGAATTGACTTCTCGTGCCTGCGATCAGAGATTCCAGTTGTGGAGGGCATGGTGGCAGAAAACATGGAGCCCGAGCCGGTTCTTGTGGCTGCCAATCCACAGGAGGAGACCCAGAGTTCCAGCCAGACTACAAACCCTTCGCTTGAACAGGACGAGGAACAAGCAGGTCTGAAAAAAATCATACAAACACTCAAATGACATTTGCTGTTTGTCCAAACTCCTCATTTAAATTGAGCTTAAACAACACAATCCTTGGGATTTTGTTTGCAACAACTTAATTGTTTTATATTCAATCCACTTAAATTTGTAAAAAAAAAAATAGCAAGTGAGCTTAATTCCTTCATGTTGTCCCATCACAAATGAATTATGTGGAACATAGCATTTTGTAAAGTGAATAATGTGAACAGGGTGTATTTGTGACATTTACATTTGTCTTTTATAACTTCACTCAGGGCCTAGTGGCGTTCAGACATCAGTGAAGAAGCCGTCTGTGGTGGTGTCGGACTCTGACAGTGAAGATGAGTACAGTCCTGTCAGGACTCCGGCTGCTGCACGCTCTCAAGGCCAGTACTCAGAGACAGAGGCCCAGGGGAAGAGCAGCACCGCGGCGACACCACATGGTAACACCACATGGTTCCCTATGTACAATATGTAAGGTATTTACCGAGCATTGAATCTGCTATGGGTGGCTCAGTGGTTGGCACTGTGGCCTCACAGCAAGAAGGTTGCTGGTTCGAGTCCCGACTGGGCCAGTTGACATTTCTGTGTAGAGTTTGCATGTTCTCCTCATGTTCGCGTGGGTTTTCTCTGCGTGCTCAGGTTTCCCCCACAGTCCAAAGACATGCGCTATAGGTGAATTGAATAAGCTAAATTGGCTGTAGTGTATGTGTGTGAATGAGAGTGTATGGGTGTTTCTCAGTACTGTGTTATGGCTGGAAGGGCATCTTCTGCGAAAACATAGTGGAATAGTTTATGGTTCATTCCGCTGTTGCAACCCCTGATAAATAAGGGATTAAGCCGAAGGAAAATCAATAAATAAATCTGCTATACCATATATAGTTGTTTTTTGTTAGTTCTTTGCTGCTGTGCTGGTCATTTTCATTACACTTTTCTTCCATGTTTATTTCTGATGGAAAAGGGGCCAATGGAATTGTAAGCCCTAAAATGAATGTATTTGTATATATTTGTGACATCTCTGGGGACCTGTTGGTTCTGTTTTTTTTTTATTTATTTATTTTTTAATTTAACTTATTTATGGGGGGCTTTAAGCATATGTTAAAATAAAAAAGGAACAGCCACTGCATCAGTTGTATATCAGATGTATATTAATTTATGGATTTAAGTTTAGTTAGATTGCTTGATTCAAATGTCTGTAATGTTGCTTTAGACCATTATAATGCATCCTTGCTGATGTTTAAAATAGTAAATAATTTTTTTTCATAAAAAATATTTTGTAGGAAAATAAATCTTTATCTTTTATGCCCTGACTTTAGTTGGTGTCAGATTTTTAGCATCCAAAAGTATCACAGATTTGTGTAAAAATGTAATTACGTGAAATAAAAAAAAAACATGTTTATAAGTAAGTCTCCTTTTTAGCATTATTTGACTTCATAATTAATATTTTTAATAATTATGTAATCTTATATATTGGTGTTAGTCAACATTTACAAATACTGTAAAAAAAATCTAAAATCTGTTCATCTTTGTGTTAAACCTGTTTTAACATAATGTTATACTATTTAATAAAAAAACTTTTACAAAAGTATTTTATATTCCAGAGGTTCAATTTTTTGATGCTCTTCAGCTTTTTTTACAGGTTTATTATCAATTTAATTACATTGAACATTCTTCTTGTTTCTGATTTAGGGGTGCTTTTTAAATTATATATATTTTTATTAGAAGTAGAAATTTCTACCTGGTAATTTTTTTTAAACTACCATAACCAAAATAAAATTATATACAGTACAAATAAATTCCAGTTCTATAAATTACACTTCCAATTAAGTACATGTGATTAAATGAAGAATTAAATAATCATTGAAATAATAATAAATAAAATAAGAATTAAAATAAGTTTGGAAAAAACGAAATTATTAAATGATAAACTAATCTCATCTTAATAGCTGGAATATGCTAATAATATGTCAAATCCCAACAGGTAAAGGGAAAACTCCGCTGCGCAGACGTGGACCACAGCCTCAGGAGCTCAGCTGTGAGAAAGGCTGTCAGGTGACCAGCGAGCAGATCAAGGCTGATATGAAGGCGGCCACTGAGACGGCTGACCGTGGGGCCAGAGATAGAAACAGCGGATCTGCGCCTGCTTCAAACTACTCTGCCGGCAGCTGCGTTTGCTCCATCCGCTGGAGAGAGGACTCAGCCAATCAGGATGACCAGGGCGGAGCGGGTGACATGGTTAGGACCCGATGCACATGCAACAGGTCTCGTTCCAGCTCTGAAAACAGGACTCGCAGTGGCCATGGCCTGCCAACAGGGGGCGACAACCATAGAGCAGAGGAGATAGAGGACAGACACTCAAACACTTCAGCCAGAACTCAGAGCTCCATTGAGGGGCATAACAACAGGATTCCAGGCCACTCTTCACATAGAGGCCCAACAGATGAGTTCCCTAGGAGACCCGTCACTCGTGCCCGCAGCCGACTGTCCTCTGTGCCTCTGGTTTGTGAGTCAGGTAAGAAGAGAGTAGAAGTTATACTGCTTGTATTATGCATTAAAAGTAAAAAAGAAAAGATAGTGCATGCTTTTGAGCGTGTAACAGAAGAGTCCGCATAAACAGGAAACTGCAACCTTATTTTTTTTGTATTGTGACACTATTACACCCCAAATTTAGGGGGAAACATGGGCATAATAAACGAAATAAGGTTGAGGGTGGTAGATTTCCCAAGGAAAACAAACAAAAAAACTTATGCTAAAAATCATCTTCGTCTACAACCAAAAGCAGGCACTCAGTTGAGAGTAATTGAATAGATTTATTGTAGATATAAGTAGCCATTTAAGTGAGCATCTCTTCAGGGTGGCCACAGGCCAAAATAACAAATAAAAGTGTCTGCAAAGTAAATAAACTAAATAACCTGTAAGTCTTTGAAAGAAAAATACAGGATGCTTACCTTCCTCCCTAAACATAAACAAAGTCAAAAGTAATCAAATAAATAGACAGGCCCTACAAGCTCAAACTCTCAAAGTTGCAATCATATATGGACATTTGTACAAGAATAAAGTTTGGTCGTCGACCGGATGGGTAGGGAAGTCCAGGAGCTCTCCACTCCCAGCAAGAGTCTCACCACAAATGAGCTCCTCGAACTCTGCTGAAAGTTCCTTTTTATAGCTCTCCGCTACCAGCAGCCAATGAGAGCCTGGACCACATTGAAATTGGAGCCTATCATATAACACAAAACAACAAAAGAAGGCGGGACAAAGAAAAAGACATTCAAACAAAAATGTATAAATAAACTTTATGCCCAAAGTAGGGCCCGTGGGCCAAAGTTGGTCCATGGTAATGTTTGATTTGGTCCGCCCTCCCATCTGAGAAAAGGTTTAGAATGAAGGTTGTGGCAAATGCCTTCAACAGAGATTGTCATTTTTTATTTAACGTAAACTGTTTGTTTGTTTGTTTGCTTGCTTGTTTGCTTGTTTGTTTAATTGTTGAGCTACAAAAAAAGTAAACAGAAATTAAATGTTTTAATTAATTGTTGTGCATGAATGAGATTTTTAAAAATGTAAATACTGTCACTTGAGAACAGAGGTCAATACACAAGACATTGACAAGCAAATCAAAGCAAAGGCAGGTTCAGCTTGACTCATGTATTCAGCATTGAACACCATTGTGTTGTAAATGTGTTTGTTTTTATTGTAATAAGTTCTTTATAAAATGTAAAAAAAAAACGGTATAATTATCAATATGATTGAAGTATTTTTTCTGTTTATTTTTCAATATTAATAAATTAGGAAATTACCTTGAGAGCTTTAATGTAATAGTTTGGTATATTTACTTTCGGCCAACCCTCTCAATCAAGTTTGGTTTTTGGCCCTTCATAAGAAAAAGTTTGGGCACCCCTGTTCTAGAGAGAAACAATATTAAATGAGAAATCAGTGGGCGTGGCTTGTTTTTTCTACTTCAACTGATTGGATGTAGTAAAGTTGGCATTTCTATAAGAAAGATCAGGAAAAGGGTTTGGAAAGAGTTATACAACCTAACAAACACCTCCTCCTCACCATTTGTGTTTGTTGTGATAGCGTTTTCAAAATGGACAGTTTGGGGGGTGTGGTTACATATGTTAGCCATGCCCAATACCGACATAATCTGAGAATTAAAAAACAAACAGAAAGTACACTTTCAGATTTCAGTGAAAGATTACATGGGCAAACTTTTTTTTTCTTAATGATATGCACAGGTTTACCACAAAACTAGCAATGTAAGCTAACAAAAACAATATGTTATTTTTCATCTCATCTGTACTTTAAGCTTTGGAAGATTCTACTTTATGATAAACATACTGTTCTGTTGCTTAGTTACTTGGCCTGTCAATCATCTGGTCACGTCCTCCACATTTCTTTAATGATTCGTTTCCTGCCTTGTTGGAAACGAAGTAGCATGTAGACATTTGCAGGTCTTTCATGCAAAGAAATCTCCTCATGTTTGCGTAATTATACATTTAAAAGTAATGAACACGTCTATATTAAGAAAAATTCACAATGTTGATGCTGATGAAATATAATGCGAATAACATTAAATGTTTTTCATCAGGTTAAATATTAATACAGTCAATCACTTTACCTAAACCTCTCCTCTTAATCCTGGCTCTCATGCATCAGTTTTTTTGGGGGAGGAGTTAACACTTTTTACCTGTGATTGTAGTTCTTATCAAATTCACATCCAGTGTACACAGATCTGCAATTCCCAATTTTGTAAGTCTTGTTTAAACGTACTATTTAAAATGCTAAACTTTTTAAATACTATTTATTTAGGGTGCATAGTATGCAAATTGGAATGCAGCAGTAGAATCAATTAAGCAATGGAAAAAGGCACAGTTGGGCAAAGGCTAACCCTTGTGGTGTGCCATTTGTGCATAACATAAAAGCAGATGGAGGAATGCCGGGGGTCTGAATTACTCCACTGATACACTACTATTGCAGCTATTGTGTGGTATATCTGAAATATGTTTATGACATTTAGATTAAGTGGTGTTTTTATTTTATGTATTAAGGCAGCACTTAGACATAGTCAGTTTTTCTTTAATAATAGTTTACTGTATTTTGGTATAATAGCGACTTTTTTTCTTTTTTGTGGGGTGGGGGGGATCTTGCGTTCAGCAAGACTGCTTTTATTTTATTAAAATTACAGTAATAATAGGAATATTGTGAGCTGTCATTATAAGTTAACGTTACTTTTGTTTTTGTATATTTTAAATATTTACATTTATAAAATATTTAAGAAATCATTTAATATACTGTATGTATGTTTAAAATATAGCTGCATGAAATTGGCTGCACGTGATACTCCCCAGATGACTTGAATAGGCAGATTTGGAAATAATTCATCATTTTAGATTGATTGGGGTGTTTTTTTAGAGGATCTTATATAATTTTTGGTGCCAGAATCATACTGTTGGAAATGGTGTTACTTTTGTGGACACCAGTATCTTGTATTTACAAATACAGAGACTTTCAAATGATTTTAGTCAAATTTAAATTAAATATTACGGTTCATTTATATTATGTCTCATCACCTCCAGAACTGCCCAAAGCAAAGCCTCGGACTGCGGTGAAAAGGAAACGTATGGCAGACAAATCCACCAGTACCAGTGACCCAGTGACTGAAGATGACCACGTGCAGGTGGGTTTGAAGTCTTTTTTCGCTTATCTTGAAAATCTTGTTTCTTTAAAGGTTTAGTTTACCACAGTATTATCATTCTGTCATTATTTTACTCACCCTCATTTTGTCCTGGAATGATTTTTTAAATGTTATTCTCTACTTAATGTTTATTCACCCCCTCAAAAAAAATGTTGGTAACACTTTACAATAATGTTGTATTAAATATATTAACTAACATGAATAAACTTTACATTGTTTATTCTCTATTGTAAGTTCATGATGTTAACTCACATTGCATTAACTAAAGTTAACAATCATGAATTTGGACTTTAATCATGCTTTAATAAATGTTAAACAATGATTAAAAAATGTGGTACAAGTATTGGTAATGTTAGTAAATACATTAACTAATGTAACCTTATTGTAAAGTGTGACAAAACAGTTCTTAAACCTAAAACAGAGATAAAAAAAATCTGTATATGCACTACCTGACAAAAGTCTTGTCGCCTATCCAAGTTTTTGGAACAACAAATAATAACTTGACTTCTAGTTGATCATTTGGTATCAGAAGTGGCTGATATGAAAGGCAAAGGCCTTTAGATTACGCTTATTTTACCAAAATAAAATATGATCATGCCTTGATTTTAAATTATTTAATTAGGACAGTAAGGTCTGACTTTGCTTAGACAAAAATTTTGTCACTTAACAGAAATAATGTAAAGTATAGAATATAAAGTTATGGTGCAGCAGAAAAAATATTTAATATTGTGTATGACTCCCGTGAGCTTAGAGGACTGCATACATGCATCTCTGCAATGACTCAAATAACTTATTAATAAAGTCATCTGGAATGGCAAAGAAAGCGTTCTTGCAAATTCTTTGGATTCATCTTTAATACCTCTTTCATCTTACCCCAGACATGCTCAATAATGTTAACCCAGACATGCTCAATAATGTTCATATCTGGTGACTGGGCTGGCCAATCTTGGAGCACCTTGACCTTCTTTGCTTTCAGGAACTTTGATGTGGAGGCTGAAGTTTGAGAAGGAGCGCTATCCTGCTGAAAATTTTGCCCTCTCCTGTGGTTTGTACTGTAATAGACAACACACGTCTTGATACCTCAGTCTGTTGATGTTGTCATCCACTTGCAGATCTCTTGTATGCCCCATTACTGAATGTAACCCCAAACAATGATTTTTTCTTCACCAAACTTGACTGATTTCTGAGAGAATCTTGAGTCTATGTGGGTTCCAATAGGACCTCTGCAGTATTTGTGATGTTCGGGATGCAGTTTCAAAAGATGAGTCATCTGAAAAATCTACCTTCTGCCACTTTTCCAAATGATTAACTAGAAATCAAGTTATTATTTGTTGCTCTTACAACTGGGATCGACGACAAGACTTCTATTTAAACACATGAACATTGATCTCTGAACATACTTCAATGTGTAAAAAACAATAAAGTTCATTCTTGCATTTGAGCTTCCACAAGAAACCGTCAGGTTTGTTCTTAAAGAGTTAAGCTGGTATAGATGAGTTTCTATTTATGCCAGCTGATAATTGTTTATATGTGAATAAAAGCCATGAATAAATGAGAAATCTTGGATTAAACCATTTATTATTTGATCTCATTAAAAATAATGTTTGAAGCAGTGCTATTACCTACAGTTTGCCATTATTATTATTATTATTGCATCA
The DNA here is from genome assembly GCA_903798205.1 of Danio tinwini. NCBI lineage: Eukaryota > Metazoa > Chordata > Actinopteri > Cypriniformes > Danionidae > Danio > Danio tinwini. The sequence goes on along the minus strand of CAIGQZ010035043.1, from coordinate 14,155,849 downwards.
CACAGGTGCTCAGCCTTAAATCTAAAAACCTGGTGGGAATTACACTGACAAACTGTGGCATCACAGACCTGGTCCTGAAGGAATGTCCCAAAATGATGTTTGTCCATGGTAAGTTTATGAGGGCAAACTAACATAGGAGATACAAGTTCCTGTAGTAATATAAAATTTAATTGTTTTTTTTTCCCCCAGCAACACGCTGTCGAGTGCTGAAACACTTGGTGGTGGAAAGTGCCCCCATAGTAAACCGCTTTGACTACGCACAATGCAAGAAGCTAGACATGGAGCAGGTGCTGGACCAGATCTTGCGGATGCCTCCAGAGAGAAACCGTATCATCTACATGAGGCCAATGCAGCAGGTCAGCATTATTCTGTAGTAGACAAGAGAGGCTGCAACAATCAATGGGTTGTTAAATATTGTGTTGATGTAAGATTTTAAAAGCATAGTTTGCCCTAAAATGAAACTTCTGCCATCAATTATCTTCCAGACCTGTTTGTTACTTTCATCTGTTGAACACCAAAGAAAAATGTTGAAAAAACAGTCATTGACTTCCTTGGTATTTTTAGTTTCTACAGTGCTATGGATATTAATGGCTGCTTTTTTTACAATGTTCTTTAGAATATCTTGTTTTTTTTTGTTCAACATAAGGAAGTAATTACAAGTTCAGAACCAGTTGAGTGAGTAAATCTTGAAGAAAGGGTTGTTTTTGAAAATGAAACATTCTGTCATTATTTACCCTTTAATTGTTTTAAACCTTTGAGTTTCTTTCTCCTGCCCAGCACAAAAGAGGATATTTTGCAGAAAGCTGGGAAACTGTAACCATTGGCTTCCTTAGTATTTTCTGTAACGGAAGTCAGTGCTTACAGGTTTTCAGCTTACTTCAAAATATTGTCTTTTGTGTTCGACAGGAGAATGAAACTCATAAAGGTTTGGAACCACTTGAGGTTGAGTACATTGTGATTTTTGTGTGAACTATTATTTTAAGTGATGTTTTGTTACATGTATGTGCTTTGCAAACTTCGAAAAATTAGATTATTATCATATATTGGACATTTGTTTTTAAATTAATGTGATAAAATATAAATCCTTTCAAAGGCTTGCCATTAGTACGATTTTTGCAAAGAAATTAATGTTGTTTTTGTACATTAAATGCATTAACACAGATAATTTCAACTTTTTTATATCTGTGGTTCTTGGAGTATCTGGACACTTAAACTATCTTCCTAACTGTGCATCAAACCAAAACAAACTGATTTTTAATGTCTCCAGTTGATTAGATGCACTTAATTATTGACCTGATGATGAAAATAGGATTTTTTCTTACAGCTCCTTTATATTTTGTGTAGCTCAAATATCCTTCACTGCACTTCAGAATTGTCCTTCGGTTTTAGTCATTGTGATGGATGAATAATAGAATTTGGCCTTTGTTGTTCCTCATGTTTATACTCTTGTGAAACAGGAAGTCATAGCTGGACATTTTTTTCATGACTCATGTGTTAAAAAAAAAAAGAATGGGAACATACTTGAGATATTTTACTTGCAAGTAGGTGTGTATTGCAGAAAAAACAATGATTTAAAGAAAAAAAAATATGGGAAAGCAAAGCAGGGTTATTTTATAGCTTCATTTGCTTGTATCTACTGTACATGATCAATACTATTATTATTATTATTATTATTATTAATAATAATAATATTGTGATTATTAGTGTTAATATTAAAAGATGAATCATGATTAATCGCATAAAAAACTTTTTATTTACACTATGTATATGTGTATGATGTGCAAATTCATGAATATATAAATGCACATGTATATATTCGAGATTGTGTATTTATATTTAGAAATTAAATATTTAGATATGAAACAAATTATAAATAAATATAAATGTAAATAATTTGGTTTTGTATTTTGTGTATTATATATATATTTAATTATTTATTTATACACAGTGAGTACACACATTATGTAAATACAAAATTTAATTTTGGATGTGCATAATGGCGATTAATCAATTGATGGCACTAATTATTAGGTCACACTTTACAATAAGGTTCATTAGTTAATATTAGTTAATGCATTTACTAACATGAACATACAATGAGCAATACATTTACTACAGTATTTGTTCATGTTACTTAACATTAGTTAAGGAAAGTTCAGTTGTTCATTGTTAGTTCATGGTAATTCACGGTGCATTAACTAATGTTAACAAGCATGCACTTTGTAATTATTAATTATGATTAATAAATGCTGTACAAGTGTTGTTCATGATTAGTTCATGTTAGTAAATGCATTAACTAATAAACCTTATTGTAAAGTGTTACCAATTATTATGATTTACTTGATTATGTTGATTTTGTTTAGTATTCAGTAATTTTTTTTGTACCACACACCAACTATTTTCCAGCAAATGTGTGCTTCAGATAAATATACATCTGTCATAGCTTAATGCATATAATTTAACAATAAGGTATAATACTTTTTGAGCCTTTAAAAGATATTTAGTGTATTTAAGGCACAATGTTACATTTATGCTGTTTTCAACCTTTATCTCCAGATTGATTCTCTGGCTTTAGAGAAAAAGCTTTTCAGTGGCCCGTATCCATACCACATTGCTATAATCCACGAGTTCAGCAACCCACCCAATGTGAGGAACAAGGTGCGCGTTCGTAGCTGGATGGACACCATTGCCAACATTAGCCAGTGAGTGGACTGCATCATTCAGAGCACAATACACAACACTAAAAGGTTTCTTTACACTTTATTTATTAAAGGGGACAAATTAATGTTGACTTTTATTGTATGTCCTGCTTTGTATAAAATCAATAAAGAGACCACTTGACATTTCTCTGGATTTGTGATTTATAGTTGTGTTTGAGTATAATATAATTTTTGTTTTATTCTGCAAATTTCTGATGACATTTCTTCCCAGTATAAAATACTTGTTTTCATTTAGAGCTGTTTTTGTTTGTAATAAAATAACAAAAAATAGCTTCTGTTTGTCTTTTAGCTTATTATTTTTCTTTGAAATGTGTAGGAAATGTTATCAGACTTGTTAATTAATTATAAAATTTAAACACGTTAAGATTTTTAACACAAGCCATAATCAATTAATCCAGTCAATCTGTAATTTTCAAGTTGTCTTTAAAAATTTTTTTCAGTTTTCCCATGAAAAGCTTACATATTTTGTTTTGTCATGTTGCGTAGATTAAGACAAAATATATTGTTTTAAATGCATATCATAATCTCTGTAATCTTGTATTTTCCAAAAAAAAAGTATAATGATGTCTACTTTTTGTGACCTAATTAATAATTCACAAAAAAAGTTACCTTTCCAAATCTGCATTCTGATTTGTCCACCAGATGGCACTGTTTTCTTATTATGGTAGACTCACCAAGCTGCTTTTTGTTTATTCTTTCACAAGAGAACTCATCAAGTATGAATTCTTTCCGGAGGCCACACGGACGGAAGAGGATGTGAAGAAGTATCCCAGCTATCCCTGGGGCAGAGACATCTACACATTAGAGGGTGAGAGGAAACAGAGTCCTTAGAGTCCAGATCAAAAATCCCCTCACTCATTTCCTCTGGAAACATGGTCATACTGGAGAGTGTGAAAGAGAGAGAGAAATTTACAGTCATATTTACATTTCCCAAATCCCTTACATGAAGTTATTTAAGGGATAGTTTACCCAAAACTGAACATTCTTTCATAATTTACTCACCCTTTACTTGTTCTAAACATATTCAAGTTTCTTTCTTCAAGCAGCATAGTGGCTCAGTGGTTAGCACTGTTGTATCACAGCAAAAAGGTCGCTGGTTCAAACCCCGGCTGGACCAGTTGGAGTTTTTGTGTGGAGTTTGCATGTTCTTCCCATGTTGGCGTGGGATTCCTCCAGGTTCTCCGGTGTCCCCCACAGTCCAAAGACATGCAATATAGGTTAATTGAATAAGCTAAGTTGGCCTTAGTGTATGTGTGTGAATGTGAGAGTGTATGGGTGTTTCCCAGTACTGGGTTGCGCCTGGAAGGCCATCAGCTGCGTAAAACGTATGCCAGAATTGTTGCAGCTCATTCCGCTGTGGCGACCACTAATAAATATAGGAACTAAGCCAGAGGGAAATAAATGAAAGAGGTTTCTTTCCTCTGTTGAACGCAAAAGACAATATTTTGAAGAAAGCTGGAAACCTGTAACCATTGAC
>CAIGQZ010035043.1:14131597-14146710 GCA_903798205.1 Danio tinwini | reverse complement strand
TGTGTGTGTGTGTGTGTGTGTGTGTGTGTGTGTGTGTGTGTGTGTGTAGAAACTGCTGATCTACTGGAATTTTCTCACACAACCATCTCTAGGGTTTACATGAAATGGTCTGAAAATATCCAGTGAGCAAAAGCCTTGTTGAGGTCAGAGGAGAATGGCCAGACTGGTTCGAGTTGATGGAAAGGTAACTCAAATAACCACTCGTTACAACCGAATGCAGAAGAGCATCTCTGAACCCACAACAAGTCAAATCTTGAGGTGGATGGGCTACAGTAGCAGAAGACCACACCGGGTGTTACTCCTGTCAGCTAAGAACAGGAAACTGAAGCTACAATTCGCACAGACTCACCAAAATTGGACAATAGCAGATTAGAAAAATGTTGCCTGGTCTGATGAGTCTCGATTTCTGCTGCAACATTCAGATGGTAGGGTCAGAATTTGGCGTCAATAACATGCATGGATCCATCCTTCCTTGTATCATTAATTCAGGCTGGTGGTGGTGGTAAAATGGTGTGGGGGATATTTTCTGGGCACACTTTGGGCCCATTAGTACCAATTGAGCATCGTGTCAACACCACAGCCTACCTGAGTATTGTTGCTGACCATGTCCATCTCTTTATGACCACAGTATACCCATCTTCTGATGGCTACTTCCAGCAGGTTAATGCACCATGTCATAAAACACGAATCATCTCAGACTGGTTTCTTGAGCATGCCAATGAGTTCACTGTACCAAGGTGTTTGCAGAGTCTTAAAAAGTATTGAAAGTTGATAAATCAGTTATGAGGAAATTAGGGCCCTTAAAAGTTGTTAAAGTCATAATTGCATTTTACGGGGTCTTAAATTTTGTTCAAGCGTTGTCCAAGGTGTTTGACCCCTTAAAAAAACATAAAAATATTTATTTTCCTCCTAATATTAACAATGGCGTGCTCGATTTATGTTCAGGCCGGGGCATGTCCAGCCAAGCTCCTCTGTCCAGGTGATGTCACGTAATTTGCGACAAACACAGAAAGGTGACGTGACCCTCTCTACACGGAGCGAAACAGACGGCAAAATGGGAAAATGTAAGTTAAAGGATTCCTACATTTACACTATGTACTCAAATGGCCTAGAGCACTTTTGGGATGTGGTGGAACAAGAGATTTGTGTCATGTGCAACCAACAAATCTGCAGCAACTGCGTGATTCTATCATTTCAGTATGGACCAAAATCTCTGAGGAAAATTTCCAGTGCCTTGTTAAATCTATGCCACGAAGGATTAAGGCAGTTCTGAAGGCAAAAGGGGGCCCAACCCAGTACTAGTAAGGTGTACCTAATAAAGTGGCTGGTGAATGTATATGTGTGTATGTATATGTATGTATATATATATATATATATATATATATACACACACACACACACACACACTCCCATAATAAACACGTGATTCACCCTGAAAGACTCAAAAACAAGGTTTGTGGGAGGGTCAGTCTTTTAATTAGTAAAAAATGTTATGCTCTAATTTATAGATATTTTGCCAATATTTTGAATACCAATGTGAATGCATGATATTTATTTACAGTTTATATGGATCGCGCCCTGCTGTTTATTCAGGAAAATATTCAATCTGCTGATCTGCACCAACAGATGCTGTAGGTTTTCGCACAAGACACTTTATATGTAAAATAGGTGTTTGTATGTACATGTAGTCTAAAGGTAAAGTTAAATTAGACTCATAGTTTGTATTTTTATCGACACCTATGCACATGGAAGTTCATTAAGTGCACCGGCGTTTGACAGGATTTTATGAATTTAATTTAAATATACGAAGAATGCATGTGTATCACACAAACTAACCGAAAAATACGGGAATGATGCCAGACTATTACATTATTCATCAATAATACATCATTAAAAATATTACCAAACAATACAGGAATGATGCCAGACTCCAGAGATCTCCTAGATTCAATTTGCAAATGGATGCATGAGATAAGTGAGTCATTGAATTACTCACTCAACAGATTAACTCCATTACTGACTCATTCTGAAAAGGAACATGATTACTGTGTAGTTTGAAGATGCACAATTCTGGGACTGTTATCATTGGCGGAGCAAAAAGACAAACAGCAATGCTGTCTACATAATGTAAGTACTTAATATTAACTTCTTTTACTGGAGTTTGTGTTCATAAAAGTAGTATAACTTGCAATTATGTTGTTGGAATGACATTACTACAATTTATCCATGAGCAGAATCTTAGCTTGTTGTCAGATAACCTTTCTGTTGTCTTGACCCAGTTACAGTATAAGAAGATGGACCTTCCACTGTGAAAAAAGGGAAGCCACAGGCTGTCCACATTACATACTCTTGAAGAGGTTCTTATTTTGAAACGGTAATAATATTGACTATTCAAAAATAATTTTGTAGAGAATATGCTGCTCAAAAATTTTCAAAAATAAAAATAATATACTGCCTTTATTTTTTGAGCCATGTATAAATGTCTGTAGTATAAATGTAATCCAGACATACTGCATTCACCATGTTCATGATTCACCTGTGTCAGTTGTATCTCTTTAATGCCATTCACAAATCCTCTCCCATGGAGTCATGGGGTAGTCAAATGTCCATGAGAGATGCACTTAAGAATCTCAGGAAATATTTTTTTATATATTTTTTTTGCTTTTCATATGCTTCTTTGGTGACCTTTTTGAAATATGTGATGTATCATTCACTCTATTACACCAGCCTGATCTCACGAGAAAACATAAGTATTTTACGTTTTGTGAGTTGAGTGGCTAATTTGTACATATTCGTACAAGTTCAGTCATATGAAAATGTAAGATTTTAAAAAGGAGGCATGGCACCCCACCCCTAAACCCAACCGCCATTGGGTGATGAGCAAATCGTACTAAATTGTATGAATTTGATGGTACAAATTCATACGAATTAGCCACTAAATCAAAAAGTTACGAATAGCCGTGAGATTGTGTTGATTACACAGACCCATTCATGATTCTGTATTATTACGATGTATTTGTAAAGATATTTAACTCTTTGGCTTTGTTCATTGACCACAAAACATTGTTTTTGAGAACAAATTCAACCAACTAGGGCTGGGTCGATATAAACGAGAGTATCAAATCGCTATAAAATGTAAGTCAATAACAATGATAAGCCCTGGACTTTTTTCTAGGCATTTTTGGATCCTGCTTTTCTCTTACAGCTCGTAAACATTTGGTGTCTGCAACATTTTTACTATTGCTTGACTATGGTGATGTATTATATATGAATGCTTTAACCAAATGTCTTCAGCTTTTAAACTTTGTTTACCATAGCGCTCTGAGGTTTGTTACAGGCTGTCGTAGACTAACTCATCATTGTGAACTGAATGCTAAAGCTAAGTGGCCTTCTCTGAATGTAAGAAAGGTACACTCACTAGATGACTACAAGGCTCTTCTGAGTTCAGTCTGAACTAAAAATGTCTGATCTCATCCCAATTGAATCATTTCGCTCTATCCTTTATAACAAACAACAACAGTCCATTTCTCAATGTGAGTTTTTAACATATTGTAATGTGGTATAACTGAATAGATAAACTGTATTTTTATCTTTACTTTTTATTTATTGTTGTTGGGTTTTTTTTTCAGAAGATGTGTGTTGCGGACCTCCTGGCCAGGTCACCCTTGTACATAAGATCTCAATCTCAATGTTTTTTTGTTTTTTTTATCTGGTTAATAAAGAAACATATATCTATATTGATCTAAGAGTCAATCACACAGCAAAGATCTCCAACAATGGGAATCTAAAAGTGTGTTGATAGTAAAGATGTACCGTATTTCTGGCCACCGAAAAGTAATCGTCAGAAAATATGTTATGCCGTTTAATGGATTTTCTCATTTTTGTGGCTTCACAGTCATTGTTGGGGTACTCTTTTAAATCTGGAGCCATTAACAACTCATATCGAAATATATATAGTTATTATTCAATGTGGAAAATAATTATCAAGATTGCATGTTTGCCAATTTGCCTAGCCCTACAACCAACATTTTTTGCCTGTAAATTGTAAGTACCTGATATTAACATGTTGTCTGAAGTGTGTGTACATGAGAGCAGTGCAGCAGCCTACAAATATAATAACCTGTGTGTTATATTGTTTCACAGACTCCAAAAAGATTGAAAATGCATATATAACTGTTTCCGCTCTGGAAATGTGAAGCCAAAATTTCCCACGTATGGCTGCTGTTGTCGTCCCACCCAAACTCCTGCTAGTCCAATCGTAAGTACACAATCCTGACACCATGCTCCATTTCTGTACAATTAAATAACTAAGCAAAACAAATATTTAAACATAACCTTGTTGTGCTTCTGAAATGCTACCAGAATGCTACATTTTTTTAAAAGTTTGACAATTAAAATCTTAGTATATATTAATGTCCTATTCTGCAGCCAGCCACTAAGAGGCAACCACAGGGACACTGCTGCACGTGTCTTATTATGCGAGCAAAGTATCAGTTCATTTTTTAGTTAGTCTGCATCGTTGTGTAGCAGTCTCTTGTATCCAAAATACATCAAATCTATTTTTAAATCTATTTCCGTACTCAGGCACGAGGGTTGCGTTCAATAACCCACAATGCAGAAGGGAGTTTGTCCACATGCCTCACTGTTGTAAATGACCTTTTCTGGATTTAATCTTGTCACATTGTTTAAAGTTTGTCACTGACACCGCTGAGGTGTTTAATGTTTCAGGTCATTTGTCGCTTAACACTGTATAAGCAGGAAAAGGAGAGATTTGTGATCATGTTCTGGGTTCCTGTCTGAAATTTCTGGCCCAAACCTGTAACATTTCCCAATGAAATTCAGGCAGTTTCACCAACAGAAATCCATCTCCAGCTTTTTTGTTGTTGTTGTTGTTTTAGAACATAATATGTTGATCTGTTTCAGCTGTGCTGAGCCAAACATGAAAGGAAGTAAACAGGAGTGTGTGGTTTGCGCTGATGTGTTTTTCTAGCAGAGGAGTCTTGTCTGGTTAATGATACAGTAATTCATCTGTAGTTCTTGTTTATTTTTATTTATTTTAATTTTTTTGTAAAGTAGTATGTGTAAAAAAAAAAAAAAAGATTAAAATAATAAAATAGACTGATCACAAGAAAAGAATTACATTTAGCAAAGCAAGTTACATAGCAAATTTCACACACACAATGATCATTCAAAGTGCTTTACATAAACATTAACAAAAGAAACAAGTATAAGAAAAAAACTTTTTTAAAAACTGTATAATTATAAAGTGGAACAGTTGAAATTCACGTTTTAACCAAAATTCTGCCTTTTGCATTTTTTACATTATTTTATGATTTAAAATAAATTATCCTTAAAATGCTGTCTAATGAAATGTGTTAATAAAACACTATAAAATATTAGTTTAATCTATCTTTTAAAACCTATTCGAATAAAAAAATATGAATTTACAAGAAAACTACTGCTGCACAGTAGAACTGTATAAATTAATAATGGATGAAAACATATCTTGCTTGTATGATGTTCCTTAAAAAATATCATTAATATAACAACTTTTTTAAAAAGTACAATTTAGCATACATCAATAACATATCTGAGTTATACGTTTAACCATTTATTTGTTTGGATGGGTTTATCATATTCATGTTTTCCTCAGGGGATTTTTGAGAGGCTGCATCCAATGCTTTTTAATGTGCTCACCTAACCCCACCCCTAACCCTCACAATGATGTCACTAGCTCTATTGAGTGCATTGTGTCTGACATTGCATCTCTAAACGATGAAATCTCAACTTGCATCATAAAGGCTGCATCCAGATACTATTGGGATTTTTGGTGAAAAACTCTTTGAAGATGACCTACTGCACTCAAAAAATGACTTTTGCTGCTTGTTCAAAGTTTCTTATTTAAAATGAGCTGAAATAACATAATTCTTAAGTTTTTGGGGGCACAACTTAGTTGTTTTATTTTCAATCCACCTAAATTTGTAAAAGCAATTTAGTTAACTTTGATTTGTGTTGAGACAACATGGAGTTGCATGGAACTCACAATTTCACACAATTTTCCACACTGCATTTTTTACAGTATGTGGGTTACAAGGCTGTTATAATTGTGACAAACTCGATTTCAGTGGTCCGTTTTGACATGATCAGGTCGGTTATTTTATACTCTCAAATATCTCTACATATCTCTTTATATAGCAGGTTTTGCAATAAGGTTAAAATATTAGTTTTTCATACTTCAAATATTTGACTAGACATCAGTATTTTTAAATTCTCCATTAATATTTACATCTTTATCTTAGTTTAATCTCTCCGGACTCCTGCTTTTTCTTTTGTTGTCACCTTGTGCTTTAAATGGCCTCCTGTTTGTGTTCACAGTTCATATAAACATCATTTACACCCCCCCCCCCCCCCCCCCCCCCCCCCCCCCCCGCCCCATTTGAGGCACTGCAGAGCCACTCACACATCTTTGTTCAGAAAATAATCTTGATAAAACTTACTACTTCAGACAAGAGAGTCATTTTTACACTGTTCTTTACATTGATTATCCTGCGCATGGTTTGACGGTATACAGACTGGTTGCATCTGGTCTCGCTGAGTTTAATTTCCTGATGAAGTTTTTTCCTAGGAGAAGTCTCATTCCAGCTAATTAAACTCCAAACAGGTTTTTTTTTGTTATTTGTTTTCCAACCCCTTCTCATTCCTTCCCTTCCTCGGTTAAGGGCAAAAGATGCAAGCTGTTGATGACGTAATGCATTCTCAATGGGAGGACAAACATCTCAGGGGTTAATGCACCAAGTTAAAATGTTAAGAGTCAAAGCCTTATAAAGAAAAAAAACTCCTCCAAGCTGAGAGCTTTATCATTCTCAGAGCGTTTGCAGATAGCGAGAGAGAGAAAGGAAGTATAGCTCAGCTAGGCTTTTTCTGTAAATACAGACTGCGCAGTGGGATAAAAGTCAAACCACATGAAAAATCATTTATAGCAGGATGAGTGTCAAAGATAAAAAGCAGTTTTCAGGCATCAAAACTATAATAATGTTAAATACAACTCAGTATGTCTGTCCTGCTTTGTTGTTGTTGTTTTTTTTTGTTTTTTTTCTCACTTTAAAAAAAATTAAATGAAATAAAACACAAAAAAAGCTGCATTATGTTTACCATGATTACAGAAAATGACCACTCAACACTAATGAGTTAAAAACTACTTAATTCTTAAGATTATTTAGGACAACTTAATTATTTTATGTTCAATCTACATAAGTGAAGTTTATTTATAAACAAATTTTGAGAGAATTACATGTTTATGATTGCTTGCGTCTGGTCCAGCATTATCTAATTTATGATTCACCAATCAGATGATTCCTAAGCCACTATAAATACCCTAAGTTCCATATAGTTCCATATACAGCCATCTTCGTTTTGAAGTATCCCCCCTTTCACCCCTACTCCTCCTCCTTATCTAAATGGGTGGCATGGTGGCACAGTGGTTAGCACTGTTGCCTCACAGCAAGAACGTCACTGGTTCTAGTCCTTACCAAGCCAGCTGACGTTTCTGTGCAGAGTTTCCCCCGGGTCCCCCGGTTTCCTCCCACCGTCCAAAAACATGCAACTTAAGTTAATTGACTAATCCAAATCGGCACCATAGACATGCACCTACAGTAGTAAGTGGTTATCTCTTAAGAGCAATCACTATCTGTTCATTAGCTACTACAGCAGGGGAGTTCTCGAGATCTACCTGTGCTCAAACTCCTTCTCTCCTTGCAATCGGGGGCTCAGGGATCTTATGAGCTATGGGCTCTTTCCTGGGACAGCATGCCACACAAGCTTTATAATCAATCATCAGCTAAGTGTGAACTCTCAAAATATGTAAAAACAATGACATTAACATGAAGAATTTGTGTAGAACCCAGCATTTTTTTCTACAGAGGGATGTCAATTTCAGAATTAGAAGCGGAAAGAGCTTTATTGCCAGGTATGTTCACACATATGATAATTTTATTTTCATGACAAAAGCTTCTGCAGTGCAACAGTGACAGAGACGGGACAAAAACAAATAAATACAAGTGAATATATAAATAAATAGAAAAATAGAAGTGAAAAGTGAATGCAAATATTCAAATTGACAACGTTATATGTGCAGCTGTTATGTGTAAATTGGAATGTAAAGTATGTTGTTAAATAAATAAGTGTATATGTGTATAAAAAGTAGTGATATTTGTTTCACAATTACTGTCATTTTAACACTATTTACTCTACCCAACACTTGTCAGACAAATGTAGTACTCTATTATCTGAAGACATATTAAAAGTCTCTATTTAAGGAACACAATGCAGCCTCAAAATACTAATTAGTTCCCATTTTAAATCTTTATACTTTATCGTTGTTCTTCATAACTAGGTTTTACTTAGCAAGATGTTTTTAATGATTTTAAATAGAATTTAGTATGACCAGTTATTGTTTTATATATTTCAGTAAGGACAAGTTAAAATGTGTCATTTCTATATATTTCAAAAATGTAAAGTAATACTTCCAGGCTAGCGATGCATCAGTACAATATGATAATTATTATTTTTATTCCATTGTCAAAAACTGGCGAACACCAATACTTATTTTAAAGAGCCCCTATTATGGGTTTTTGAAAATGAGCTTCCATGCAGTGTGTAAGACAGCACTAAGTGAATAAAAAAAATCCAGCTGAGGTTTAAATCCGAAAGGGCACCGGGTTTAAAACTATTGATTCTTTAACAAAATAGTCGACTCAGAGTTGAATAAATTACTCAAGTTGGGTTCGGATCTTTTGCTTGAACGCGTCAATACGATACATCACCAAATATGTAGTTCCAGATCCGGTAAAATGTAAACGCGCTTTCCCTTCAGACACTAGCAGAGCACGGGGAATCACGAGACTGATCATGACAGAAGATGACGATCACTGACAGATGGAAATTCAGCTACGGGGTATAAAGAGTTAAAGTTCATTTTCACAACAACACCACAAAATAGCCAACCTAGTGCTGTGTTTGTTCCTGTCATTTTTCAGATTTTTTATACAATAACCTACGCTGCAACGCAGGGTTCATCAACCGTTTGCTATTTAAGCAAGAAGCAGCAGAGGCTATTACGTATGGGACTTTGTCAGACGTTGACAGGGACTGTGTCAGTAACCGTTGCAGTTCATTTGGAGCAGTTTCTTCTTCCTCCGCATTATAACATGTAAGTGTGATTAGAATTGTTGCCTCATGCTTCTTCTTTTACCGATTTAAATACGTTTGTGAGCTCACGATCCTCTTCCGTTTGTCTTTGCTATGGTCACCATCAGCTGTTCCTCACGCATGGCATGGTCAATTTTCAAAATAGTTCAGCATTTGCCACTGTGTGCATTACTACTGAATGTGTGTCATTGCTACACTCTCAGAAATAAAGGTACGCGAGTTGTCACTGGGGTGGTACCTTTTCAAAAGCTCCACATTTGTACCTAAAGGTCCATATTAATACATCAAGGGTACATATTAGTATCTAAAAAGTACAAAAGTGTTCCTCTAAAAATGTTAAGGTACTAATATTTACATTTGAGGTACCAATATGGACCCTTTAAGTACAAATGTGTGTTTTTTTAAAAGGTACCACCCCAGTGACAGCTTGTGTTCCTTTATTTCTGAGAGTGTATAATTGGGGTTAGCATTAAGAGTAGAGTAATATGCTGGTGTTTAACTGCATTGCTTTATTGCATTCTTGCATTGAGCTCTCACATAATCTGTGCTATTTCATAGCCATAGTTGGCATTTCTCTCTGTCTTGCTCTGAACCCAGTCAACCAATCACAACAGACTGTGTCATCGGTCCTATCACAGCAGATTAATCAGGTAAATAATGAATGTGTCCTTTTATAATGCAAAATAGGGGCTCTTTAATAAGCGAATATGATACTGTTATTTGTCTTCTTTTTTTACCTATTTGATTAAATTTGTGTCTTAATAATTTTAATTAAAATTGTATTTTTTTTTTAATCAGCAAAAATCAAGCACTAATTATGCTTCCAAGTTTATTGTATTTTTTTGTTTAGTTCTTATCATATATCAAACATACTTGTATAACAAACTGTGTTTTTCCACTTTGTTGATCTGCAGTTTAATTTTTAACATTAAAGTTCCCAGAGCAGAGATCAAGGACCTATAATGCAACTTGAAAGTGCAAATAAATGGAAAACACCCATGAATCACAAGCTACATTCATTCATTTATTTTTCTTCAGCTTAGTCCCTTATTTATCAGGGGTCGCAACAGTGGAATGAACCACCAACTATTCCAGCATATGTTTTACACTGCAGATGCCCTTCCAGCCACAATGTAGTACTGGTAAACATGCATACACTCTCACATTCACACACACACTCATACCCTAAGAGCAATTTTGTTTACCCAATTCACTTATAGCGCATGTCTTTGGACTGTGGGGGAAACCGGAGCACCTGGAGAAAACCCACTCCAACACGGGGAGAACATGCAAACTCCACACAGTACTCAAACCAGTTGCCTTCTGGCTGTGAGGCGATGGTGCTAACCACTGAGCCACCGTGCTGCTCACAAGCCATACAGACAACTGTTAATTAGCATATATTTTAAAGTGTGTCAGTAATAAAAATAAGACAATTTAATAACTGACATGTTACCTTTTCATGCCATTAAAGCGAAATTATAGTTTCTTTAACCATAACGTTTTCTGTGTTTCAGCTAGCGGAATGATTTTTGGTTACAAAATCTTATTTTGAGAAAATGCATTGAATTAAAAAAAAAAACTCAACGATACACTCTGGGCAAATGTACAACCCTTTTGTTACGTTCGGGATGAAAACATTCACTAAATTAAACTGCTGTAAAAATGCATCAGATAAAAAAAAAATTCTGATTTTTTTTTTGCATAAATCTGTTAATCAACATCAGTCCTGATCAAAACTACTAAATTGTTTAGAAAGTTATAGGAGTTTATCTCTTTAATAGCCAAATTTGTTAATGATGCCACTGATTTGGTGAAAACAAAACACACAAAATGACATTTTCTATATAAAAAGTAATTGTGGACTGGATTTTTTTTTTCCTTTTATCAAAGTCTTGGACATGTGAAACAACATTGCCTTTGATGCATTGTTTTTTCATTGATTTTCTTTTTTCTCCCTAATTTACTGTTGGTGGCTGTTTTTGCCCTATTGACTTTCATTATAACCACATCTTTTTTTTATTACAAAACCATGACACCATATAATCATGCATTTTTGGTTGGTGGTTTTCCCTGTTGAAAAGAGGTAAAATTTTTACTGTTGATCATCAGTTGGCACCATTAATCCTGACTTCTGAAAATCTAAATATGCACATCAGCTCTCAGAACTACATGGAGTAAACAAAAACAAAGATTGTGTATTTATGCACCATCAAATGTGCTTATAATGGAAGTCAATGAAGCAAAAACAGCCACCAACAGTAAATTAGGGGGAAAAAATGAAAATGTAACAATGCATCAAAGTCAATGTTGTTACTAATCATCCACATGTCCGAGTAATACAATCATCCACTGTAATAAAAAGTTTTTAAAAATCCAGTCCACAATTACTTTTTGTATTGAAACTACATAAATTTGTGTGTTGTTTTTTTTTTTCCAAATTAGTGACATTATTTATGAATTTGGCGATTAAAGAGTTAAAATCATGTAATTGTCTAAACAATTTAGTAGTTTTGATCAGGACTGATGTTGATTAACAGATTTATGCAAAAAAAAAAGTTTTGAAAAAATATTTATCTGATGCATTTTTATAGCAGTTTAATTCCGTGGATATTTTCATCCCGAACATAACAAAGGATAGTAAATCTGAACAGTGAACAGTTAAGACTTCACATGTAAACCTGCTTTACATTTCAAAACAAATATGACTTCCAGTCTGCTGCTTCAGTTCAGATGATAATCTCACAACCATTGCTACCCTTTTGAATCCACCTTACATGGAAACTCCTAAAACCCAGAGCTATCAGATGTAGTGTAAACAGCGCTGCAGGACTACATGTAAAGAATGAGAGCGCCACACTGTTCTCCATCAAACTCAAAGCCCCGCTCCAGCTGTCAGACGCCGCAAATCTATTGTTCCCCCTTTGCTGATACATCCTGCCATGTGTGCGCACATGGCTTTTGTCATTTACCTCGCTGGCTACGTGCTAAAGGATGTGCTGAACCTGCTCTGGTTGGACGTAAGTACAACCAGATGTGACAGGCCAGTTAAATTAGACACCTTGGCTGGCTCTCTTCCTTCAGGGCATGTAAAGGTAAAGCAAATGAATCTTGAGCATGTAGAGATAATCCAGCGTCTGTCCTGAACCGTGATCTACTGCCAGTTATTCCTGCGGTACAGAGAGGTCGTTCAGAGGACACCGCTCCAATCGATAAACATTTATTCCCTTGGTCTTAAAGGATTAGTTCACTTCTATAATTAAAAAATTATCCTGATAATTTACTCACCCCACTTTGTCATACAAGAAGTTGATGAAAAGTAATTAAGCTTTGCAGTTTTTTTTCTCTCCATTCTTGTATGGTGCTCAGTGATTTGAACTTCCAAACTGCAGTTTAAATGCTGCTTTAAAGGGAAAGTTCACCCCAAAAAGAAAATTCTCTCACCATTTTCTCTCACTTGTTTCTTTTATCTGTTAAACACAAAAGAAGATATTTTGAAGAATGCAGAAAACCTGTAACCATTGACTTCCATGGTATTTGTTTTTTCTACTGTGGAAGTCAGTGGTCTTTAAAGGTGCTGTATGTAAGTTTTTGACTCTTCTAAAGCATAAAAATACCATAATATGTGTGCAGATATTTAAGAAACATCCTAAGTGAACATAGTTGTTTAGCTGAAAAACAATGCTGAAGTCAGATATTCTGCTTTGAAAATGTTTTGTTTTTTCCCGTGCCAGAACGCTGTTTTTGTTTAGGTAAATTTAACCTGCACAATGCCAGTTTAGCCAATTATAATTCAGCACCCCGGGTTGCCTTGGTGGAAAACAGCACATTTCATTCATTCAGAAAAGCTCTCAAAGCATGCGTCCGTGACTGTAAATGCGACCTCCGGTGGACGGTATCAGACATCGAAATGAGACAGATTCAGTTCCACATGAGGTTATTAATTAACAAATGATATAAATATTACGAATGTAAACATTAGGCAAGCAGGTTACATTGTAACTGTGTGTCCTCACATCATGCGTTGTGACGAGATACATAGTGATAAGCAATTTGGCTGTTTGCACCAGACGAAACACGACAGAAATTTAAATACAGCCTTTCAGAAGCACAGAATATGCACTCACTCACAAAATGGTAAGATTTAGAATATATTTAATACATATTAAA
Organism: Danio tinwini; assembly: GCA_903798205.1. NCBI lineage: Eukaryota > Metazoa > Chordata > Actinopteri > Cypriniformes > Danionidae > Danio > Danio tinwini. Next base: position 14,133,333 of record CAIGQZ010035043.1, on the reverse strand, counting down.
CCTCTTTAACATCATTAAATGTAGATGCTGAATCACTCATATGTGTTCTAAAGTTCAATTTCAAATGGTTTATTGTATTTTCAAGATCTGAGGTGAACTATCTGCTGCTGCTTTCGGTATATGGCAATACATGTCATGTAAAATGGCATTCAAACTCGCATTGTTAGCATTTAGCAATGAATAAAGCACATGAGGTTTACTTGAGGTGATCAATGTCATAGTTGTCTGTTGTTCAGCTGTGAGAAATAGAAGCCGTTTCTAATATATCAATGCGAGGTGTTGGTTAGAACCGAAAAGTCCTTTTAATGTGGAAAATATTCCCTCTATCGCGTGTTATTGCTTTTATTTACATGACAGTGTAAATCACTCGCTCCTGTACTCAATCTGGCAACCCGTGCTTGTGTTTGTTTTGATCCAGGAGTGCAATACCTAGTTCAACCACTGGGTGTCAAACTTACATACTGCACCTTTAAAATATCTAAAATCTATATTAATATTTATAATGAAACCCACTGAAAAAATGATTTCTGCTGCTTTTTTTAACTACTTAGTTAAAATGATTTGAAAACACAATTTTTTAGATTTTTTTAGACGACTTAATTGATTTGTTCAATCCACTTAAATTTGTAGATTTGTGGATAAAAAAGTTACTTAATCTATTTGTGTTGGGACAACATGAAGAATTTTGTGATACCCAGGTTTTTTTTTTACAGTGCTCATAAAGGTTTGGAACCACTTGAGGGTGAGTAAATAGTGTGTAAATTTAAAGATTTAAGAGAAAATGTCTTTCTTAGCATAATTTCCATAATAAATAAATAAAAAAAAGTTCATCTAAGATACACACATTTGTGGTTAAGAACATAACAATAACAAATAACAAATGACCAATTATTGGGCAGCATGGTGGCTCAGTCACCTCACAGCAAGAAGATTGCTGGTTTGCGCCCCGACTGGGTCAGTATGCATTTCTGTGTGGAGTTTGCATGCTCTCCCTGTGTTGGTGTGGGTTTTCTCTGCATGCTCCGGTTTCCCCCACATGCACTATGGGTAAATTAAATCAATTAGATTGGCTGTAGTGTATGAGTGTGTGTGTGAATGTGAGAGTGTGTGGGTGTTTCCCAGTACTAGGTTGAGGCTGGAAGGTCATCCACTGTGTAAAGACATATGCTGGATAAGTTGACGTTTTTTTCCACTATAGTGACCCCTGATAAATCCAATAATGTCCAGCTGCAGAACCGCAAAACAACACACGTTTCAGGCACACACAATCCAGCACACACGATCTAGGCAAAACATATATGGTTACGCTGGATGTTAATGTAGTTAATTGTTCTCGGTCATCGTCATTAATATATTTTTATATATATACTATTAATAAATATTGTACACAATGAACAATAGTGTTTACTGTTTCACAAATATTGCGATCGAGGCGGGCAAATGGGGAGCGTTGTTTTTTTATCAGTCATCATAGATGATGATCAGTCATTATTATCTGACAGAGTCAGTATAGCAGATACTCGATTGCTGGCCTTGCTGAACGATCTAAATTAGACAGTTTTAATGTATATAATGGATTCATTTATAATGAAGGAAATAATAGCAAGTTAATATATATAGGCTATAATACATCTTTATATGTAAAAAAAATAGTTTTACATTTAATAAATGTGAACACTATATTTTACTCAAGTGATTTAATAGTATTTATTTGCTTAATTTTCTAATAACTTTTT
>CAIGQZ010035043.1:14116729-14131197 GCA_903798205.1 Danio tinwini | reverse complement strand
ATATATATATATATATATATATATAACAGTTGCTACAGTTTAGTAACTATAGTAGTTTAAATGAGTTTATATCTATATAAATTTTAAATTATTATCTATAATACTTCATTTTAATGTGACACGTTATTACTTGGTTAAAATAGTTTTGTTGTAAAATATAAAAAACAAGTATGGCAACATTAAGATGCTGAATTATACGCTTATTCCTACAATTAGACAGTCTGTTATGTTTTCTGAGTATGTGAATATGTGAATAAAGTCATAATTGTTTAACCAATTATTTTTATTTACATAATTTGAGTTGAGAAACTGCAGAGATGTTAAAATGATCGTTAAGACATAATATTGAAATAATGACTGAAATGTGAAATCTTAAACTGCTCAGTCTAATGAATGGCAATCGATCGCAATATTTGTGAAAAACAGTAGGTGGCAATAATGCTCCTAAGGAGTTAGTTAGTTACCATATATGGTTTGCCTAGATTGTGTGTGCTAGATTGTGTGTGCCTGAAACATGTGAATCATTTTAAACGATTCACGTTTCCGGTAAGCACTTATCATCAAAAAGACTTCATTTTTAACATACCTGATACCCCCCTCTGACTCGAAATAAACTAATACTGAGTTATTCAGTTACTAGAACTATACTCTGAGATCAGATTTGAGAAGCGGTAAACCGATAAAACTGCGCATGTGTGATTCAGCAAGTGAACTGAACACAAACAGTACGTGTCAGCCTGCTGAGACTGAACTAAATTTGAACATCTGCAGCGCGGGTAAACCGAGAGCTTAAATGAGAGGATCTATCAAAACGTAAGTTTATTTCATAACAGAAAATCGTAATGGAATTAAAATAAGTAAATCGTGCTTCAGTTGGGTTGCAAAACTTAATTGTAAGAAACTTTTCAGATCATAATGTTTTAACTGAATGAAATTATGATTACTGACTACATATTTTTGATATGTTAAATCCAAACATTAGAAGAAATCTGGTTCGCATTAAGGTTAGAACAATCCATCACTACTGTGTATCTAACCTTAGAATGAGAATGGGTAGATGGTACATGATAGTGATCATGTGTACTCTAAAATACATGTTTCAAAAAATGTTTCTTTAGTTGAGGTTTTTATTATACATTATTTATTATAATGATTTTGAATCTTGCACCTAACAAATATTCTTATTTAGAAAAAAAACTAAAACTAATGCCAAAACTAATAAAAACCAAACCAAAAATAAGCAATTTCCAAATTTAGAAACTAATAAAAACTAGTAAATCTGCCTCTAAAAGCTAATTAAAACTGAATTTTAAAAACTAAAATCCAAAACTTATTATAGCCTTTATGTATGGGTGTTTCCCATTACTGGGTTGCAGCTGGAAGAGTATCCACTGCATAAAACATATGCTGGAACAGTTGGCGGTTAATTCTGCTGTGGCGACCTTTGAAATAGAGACTAAACTGAAGGAAAATGAAAGAATGTATGTCTCAATTCTGAGATGGAAATTTCAGCCACGTTTCCCACAAGTATAAATAATATACATTTATTGCAAAGAAAATAAAATGTTCACATTTTTAGTGTAAACAATGTCTATTTGCAATAATAGGGTCTATCTCTAATTAAAACAAATTAACTTAGTGGTAAAAATCAAAGCATTTATATGATGTTTTGTATCTCATAAAAATGGGTTTTATGTAGAATTTAGTGATTGAGCCAGCAACTTACAGCTTAGTTATGAACTACACACATGACAACATACAGTTGCAATCAGAATTATTAAACCCCCTGATTTATTAGCCCCCTTGTTTATTTTTTTCCCCCAATTTCTGTTTAACGGAGAGAATATTTTTTCAACACATTTCTAAACATAATAGTTTTAATAACTCATCTCTAATAACTGATTTATTTTATCTTAGTCATGATGACAGTAAATAATATTTGACTAGATATTATTCAAGACACTTCTATACAGCTTAAAGTGACATTTAAAGGCTTAACTAGGTAAATTAGGTTAACTAGGCAGATTAGGGTAATTAGGCAAGTTGTATAATGATGGTTTGTTCTGTAGACTATGGAAAAATAAATAGCTTAAAGGGGTTAATAATTTTAACCTTAAAATGAGTTTTAAAAATTAAAAACTGCTTTTATTCTAGCCAAAATAAAACAAATAAGACTTTCTCCAGAAAAAAAAATATTATCAGACATACTGTGAAAATTTCCTTGTTCTGTTAAACATCATTTGGGAAATATTTAAGAAAGAAAAACAAATTCAAAGGGGGTTCAATAATTCTGATTGCAACTGTACAAAAGCCTGAACATGATTTAGTGTCCAATATATATGTTAAAAACAAAGCTCTTCATTCTTTAATTAGGAGTTACAAATAGGCTTCATAAATACATTTGTAGTTGTATACAATATCAAAACAAATTTTTTTGTAATGTTGATATGAGATTTTTTCCAGGCCTGGTCTGTATTTTTAATTTAATACATTCTAACTTAATATAAGCTGAATTTATTTCAGAATTGTGAATTATAATACATTTTGCACATAAAATACAGATCATTCATGTCTGAACATTATTTATGTACAACAAATAGTTTAAGATGAGTCACATGCTGAAGTTCTAAAGAACAAACCTTAGCAAGCCTTAGCAAAGTCCACTAATTAAAGACACCGGTACATATTTTTCATGGAAATGGACTGTAAAATTGGTCTCAGAATTTCCAATTCAATCGTTTCAAGATGTTACCTGTATCGTTAACTTAAAAGTTCAGAATCACTCTGTCACAGTTTGTTAACACAAGCGAGAGCCCCCCAAAATACACATTAATGTAAACAGTCGTGCAGATTGTATTCATCTTTGTATATTTGAGCTGTGTACAAGTATCAGCGAGTCATTCATCACTGGAGCTAAACATGCTATTCTGTTTGGGGTCAATGTGTGTGGCAGAAAACAGCTTTAATACACAAACCTGTCTCAGAATATAAAATCGAAAGCAGTTTCCTAAGTTTTTGCCTCAACTATTTTATCTCTATCTGGGCAACTTTTGAGTCAGTTTGCATAGTAGCTCCGATGTTGTACTTGTGATGCAGAGCACTCGGGTCCAGTCCAGTAAAGCACAGTTCTACTAATAAGATTAAAGTAATGTAAAATTAAGGTAAAGCTATGTGATCATAGTGCACTTTTCTCTAACGTTTGCTTTTGAAAACACTATTGGTTGGGTTTAGGGAAAGGTTTGGGTCAGTGATTCGCTTGGTGATCTGCATGACAAGCCCCGTCTTCTCTTGGACATGTAAAAGAAGTATATATTTCTGATAGATTAAACAAAATGTGCGGATTTCAGATTTACAAAAAGTACACAGTTCCCTCTAGTGGATTTGTCATCTGAAACGTGCAATGAAATGTACCTGGTGCAATGTATTTTACTCTTTGCCAAAATGTAGGCTAAGGCACTTTTTACAATGAGCCTGATTTGAGATCAGATTATTTTATAATGTACTTTTGGTATTGTTGGCATTAATCAAGTGGTGGACTATTTTTACTTGACGTCTGTACTGATATATGTACTTTATTAGAGTATTTTTTTCAGGAAAGTTTTATTTATCAACTAAAATTCAATACAAAATGTTGTATTTTGACTCCGCTACAAATCCTAAAAGGAGCTGAGTTAAGTGTGGTTTGGAAGTGAAGAAATCATCACATGCTCAGTGACGCAATACTAGAGTTTGGTTGGTGAACGAGCTGAAGTTTGTTGGTTAACCTGCTAATAGGATCACATATTGCACTCAATAATTAATTTATGAATTGAATGGATCTGACTACAACTGTTCTTAAGTCATCTCATTGATTCAAATAATACATTCAGAGTGCTGCAGTAAATTGTTCACTGAATGTACAAAGTTGTATATATACAAAAATGTGTGTGTGTATATATATATATATATATATAATTTAGCTAATATAGCACATAATTTATATATATTATTGCAATATTCTGCAATAACAGCACTCGTACAGCCTCTTCTCCCTTGTGTATTACTCCGCCCATGACAAGCAGAGAAATAAACCCAGTACAGTTTGACAAATATTGAAGCTGTTGGACAACATAATGTCTTTTTGAGGCTTCTTCAGTCGAGAATGTAGTTGTTTAGATTGCAACTGTGCAGTTTATTTATAAGGATAGTGCCTACTTTAAATATTTATCATTTTGGAGATTCAGCACATCAGCAGCCATCAGCCTGTCATACTGAGCAGAGCAAAGAAATTGCAAGATGTCCTCTCTGCAGTCTGTACCGCGATAATATACTGGACCAGGTTCAATTCGACTTGGCGACAGAGACTGCATAATAAGTCCTTAGGGCAGATAAAATCAGCGTGAGTTTCAAACTACAGCTGAACAAATCATTATAAAACAGGTGACACTATAAGTCAAACTTTTTTTTGTACTTAGTAGTGCTGTATTTATAGGCTACCATAGTAACTACTAGTAGTCTAGTAGTGTTCACTTTGCTTTGGCTTTTTTGGGGTTAATTATTGTGATATCCTGAAAGCAACAGAGAAATACTGGGAAATCTCTGTAGACTGATGGCATTTCATGAATAAAAGGCGGAAGAAAGTAGTTCCTCGTACAAAAGGATTTTTAAAACTCTCCGTGTTTGATTTTCTTTTTTATATACACAATTAGGCTGTCAAACTGTTGTATAAACGCAATATCACACTCATAGCAGGGTGAAACGGCTGTATATCGTCACTGGTGGGGCACTTGGCCTCCATTGGCCATTGGCCTCGAGTCAACGCTTGCCTCCCACCAGTGCCGATATTCAGCCATAAACACTACTACTTTTGGCTCAAGTTAAAAGTTAAAAAGGGGACATTATACTTTTATTGAAGGTTTTTTTAGGATATTTGTACAGTTACTTAAATGCCTGATTTATGTACTTTGTCTACGGCTGCATTAATCAAACAATAGGTATTGGGAATGTTTGTTTTGCTTACAGCTAGCATAATTTTTGCCTATTAAACTTGCTTTGCTTTTCAACATCCCCCTAAATAGAGCAAAACCCCAACACACTTCCAGAGTCATCATTTAAACACCGTAAAATAACAAAATCTAGCAAGTAAGGAAATTACACTTGTATGACGCTCTCTATTTAGAGGAAAAGAGCTCATCAGCCGAGCCATTAGCGCTCCGAGCTGCCAAGCCACGAGGCACAAGCTGGCTGCTGTTTTTAAAAGCCCCCGTTTCTCCTGATGTAAACAGAGAATATTCCCCAAACATTGCCTTTTTAAGGCTTCTCGGCGAGAGCTAGGGGGCGACCTCTTCTGCCACTCGCTCAAGCTAATGAAGGGCTCGGCGAACAATGGCTCACATGGCTCCTCCACTTCAGTCCTGTCTAAATTTAGTCTTTCCAGAGCAGAGACGGTCCCTCTAAACATTAGTCTTTTACAGGATGAGAGCTAATAGGGAATCGGACCCTGATGGACATTTCGCAGACAAATCCCACCACCCCCTTGCTCTCTCTTTAGCCATATCCAATCTGCCTGTTTGACCTCCGTGGCTCAGGAAAATGCATGTGGCGGAGAGCGTGGCGCAAGGTCAAGGCTTTGTCTTGCTTTCCTTTATAATCGCCCTTATCTCTCTTCTCAGCAGATGTCTAGGTCTATTGATGCTGAGACACGGTGTGAACAAATGTCTGGTTTGTGAAATATACATTTTCACAAAGGGTCATTTTTGTGCTTCAATCTTGCTGTTTCGTCAAACTGCTTATTTTAATCTGAGCTGAAGCTACACAATTCTTGAGCTTTTTTTGCAACAACCTAATTGTTTTATTTTCAATCCACAAAAATTTGTAAAAATTCATAAGTTAACTTCATTTCCTCATGTTGTCCCAACACAAATAGAGTGTGTGGAACCCAGCATTTTTACAGCAAGTCAAAACGTCGAGTATAGCATATATAAAAAGACACTTGAAATATCTGCCTTTTCATGGTAATGGTTAAATATGAGTAGATTTTCAATCAATTTTCAATCTTTGCATAAGAATTCATCAGCGCTTACACTTTTTACAAAGACTAAGATTATTTGGAGTGAGTAGCAGCATAATGTTAACTTTTTATAAAGCAACATTAGTCAACTTCAAGATATGGAATTATTGTTTGGTTTGGAAATCTGACAGTAAAAATGAGTACCCGAGTAAATAACTTGATGAGAGAAGAAGGAAAAATTATGGGAATTTAGACACTTGGTTCAGTAGAAGATGTCTATAAGTTGTGCATAATTCAACAAACTAACAAGAGTTTATCTGATTCTTCACTTGTGTTGTTTTTGGAGTAAGCTGATGAATTTTGGCAGAAGATATATATAATATATATATAAACAGAGTTGAAGTCAGAATTATTAGCCCCCCTTTGAGGGTTTTTTTTTTCTTTTTTTAAATATTTCCAAAATTATGTTTAACAGAGCAAGGAAATTTTCACAGTCTGTCTGATAATATTTTTCTTTTGGAGAAAGTCTTATTTGGTTTATTTTGTCTAGAATAAAAGTAGTTTAAAAAAAATAATAATAAAGGTCAAAATTATTAGCCCCTTTAAGCTAAATATTTTTTCGATAGACTACAGAACAAACCATCGTTTTACAATAACTTGCCTAATTACCCTAACCTGCCTAGTTAACCTAATGAATTTAGTTAGGCCTTTAAATGTCACTTTAAGCTGTATACACTCAAAAAAATACAGTATATATTTTTTTTTACTTGTTCAAACTACTTAATTAAAATGAGCTGAAACAACACATGTCTTGAAATTTCATTGGGACAACTTAGTTTTATTATGTTAATCCACATAAATTTGTTAAAAGTGTTAAGTTAACTTAATCAATTTGTGTTGGGACAACATGAATGAATTGTGTGGAACCCTGCATTTTTTACATGGTAGAAGTGTCCTGAAAAATATCTAGTCAAATATTATTTACTGTCATCATGGCAAAGATAAAATAAATCAGTTATTAGAGATGAGTTATTAAAACTATTATGTTTAGAAATGTGTTGAAAAAATATTCTCTGCATTAAACAGAAATTGGGGTAAAAAATAAACAGGGGGGCTAATAATTCTGAGTTATATATAATAATAAAAAAAACTATATAAATAAAAAAAACTGCTTTCTATTGTATGTAGTTAAAAAAATGAGTACACCAGTCATTATTACTTTTATTATTATTACCATTAAAAATAATTATAACAATAATAATTATCAATATTAGAGTGATTTCTGAAGGATCGTGATTCTGAAGACTGGAGTAATGAAGCTGAAATATCGTCATTAAAATCAATGGGATAAATTATGAAATTAAATTATAAGCTACTTTTGAGCAGTTATTTTATAGTGCAATAACATTTCACAATTTTACAATTTGTACTGTATTTTTGATCAAATAAATGCAGCCTTGGTGAGCAGAATAAGCTTATTTTAAAACATTTAAAATCCTACTGACCCCAAACTTTTGACCGGTAGTCTATATTAGGAGGTATTTTAGGGTTAGATTTTTTATGAGTATGTTATATGTTTCTTGTGGGTGTCTATGTACAGCAGAACTTTTTTTTCTTTTATAGGGAGATGAATTTTACCTTGACCAAAATATTAATGTGTTGATTTAGCAGAGTTTAAACACTGTATTAAAATATTCTTGCTTATTTCGTTTTTTTTTTGTTGTTGTTGAAACTTTTCTAGTCATTTAAACTTACGTCAAGCTTAATAGAAAATATTAAGTTAAACTTTGATTAACTTTAAAAATTAACTTTCTGTTTAAAGTAAGGTACCATAACAAAAACGTTTGTTGTCATAACGTTTTGTTATAATTTGTTTACAGTGTCTGTTTAAAAGTTCAAATATTTAGGAGAATTGTAATTGAATTAGAAATTATGGCATTTTGCTGTTAATATTGCTCCATTGTGTTTAAAGCTACACTAAATATTTTTGCTGTTTGTTCAAACTACTTTTTTCAATGAGCTGAATCAACACAATTATTAAGTGTTTTTAGACAATTTAATTGTTTTATGTTTGATCCACTTACATTTGTAAAAACAAATAAGTTAACTTAATCACTTTTTGTTGGAACAACATGAAGCATTGTGTGGACTCCCGAATTATTTTACATAGTATGTTCATTGGAGGAACCAAAATGTGCACTCAAAATATGCTCAATTTTTTTTGCTGCTTGATTAAACTACTATGTAGTTTAATATGAGTTGAACCAACACAATTCTTAAGTTCTTAAATGTTTTATGTTCAATCCACCTAAATTTGTAAAATGGATAAAGTTAATGTAATCAATCTGTGTTGGGACAACATGAAGGAATTTTGTGCAATCAAGCATTTTTACATTTATTTGGACACTGCACCCATCATGTTACAATTTCATACTTATTCATCCATTTATGTTCCTTCAGCTTAGTCCCTTATTCAGGGGTGAACCACCAACTATTCCGGCATATGTTTTACACAGTGGATGCCTTATCAGCTGCAACACAGTACAGGGAAACACCTATACACTCGCAGTCTCACACACACACACACACACTCATACAATCATACACTATGGCCAATTTTGTTTACCCAATTCACCTATAACACATAATAAATTAAACCTGCTGCAGTTTTAAATGTTTTTTTATATATATATATATATATTTAGCAGGATCAAATGTCTTCACATTATATAAATGTTCAGGTTTAACACAAAAAAAACCCCACCAAAATATTTTTTTGCAGTAATGCCATAGAAGAAGGTTTGTTGATGCTGTGAAGTGGTGTGAATGATTGTCCGTTCATTCATTCATTTTCTTTTCGGCTTAGTGTCTTTATTAACCAGGGGTCGCCACAGCGGAATGAACCGCCAACTTATCCAGCATATGTTTCACGCAGTGGATGCTCTTCCAGCTGCAACCCAACACTGGGAAACACCCACACACTCTCGCATTCACTTATACACTCATACACTACGGCCAATTTTGTTTACCCAATTCCCCTATACTACATGTCTTTGGACTGTAGGGGAAACCGGAGCACCCAAAGGAAACTCACGCGAACATAGGAAAAACATGCAAACTCAACATAGAAACGCCAACTGACCCAGCCGGGGCTTGAACCAGCGACCTTCTTGCTGTGAGACTATTGTGCTACCCACTGTGCCACCATGACGGCCCTAAATGTCCGTTCATGAAAAATGTAATTTTTTTCTCAAATGGTCATCACTTGTAAGTCAAAATTTTGACTATTACATATAAAAATACACACTTAAAACATTAAATGTAGCCATTTCATGACACTGTAATTTAGATAATAGATGAATAAATAACACACAGATTCCAGTTTGTTGATGTGGGTGTGTAATTTCATTAGGTTTCTGTTTGTGTTGCCAGTGGTCAGTGTAATGATGATCTCCAGGCCCATATTATATTATTAGATAGCAGCTTTCCCTTGGCCTGTTAAACACACAGGGTCCGTCATGCTGAAGATGACCATTTCACTGCCATTAATCTTTTGTGTCATGAAAGCTAAAACGCACAGAGGCTTCTTCTAAATATTATTCCGATGTATGAGGGAGCCTGAGGCTGTGGTCAAACTCGTCACATGGGAAAGTTGTTGCAGAGTTACGTCTCAGTAGGTTTTGAGTCAAAAGGCTAAATCTGTGTTGATCCAGCAGTGGGTTTGTATGTTGGTTGCGAACAGAACTGGGATATTCTTAGCAATTTGGAGATAAAGTCTCCCAATTCAGGATTTTCAGAGATTTGCAAGATTAACGTATATTTCTGACCCCCCCCCCTCACAATTCTGATTCATAAACTCGAAATTGAAAAAAAGAAAAGAAAATCACAATTTTTGATATGGGGGAAATTAAACTGAGACTAGAAAAAAATACCTTTTTTCCCCAAAATTTGAATAGCAAGGCAAGGCAAGTTTATTTATATAGCACATTTCATACACAATAGTAATTCAAAGTGCTTTAAATAAACAGTAATAAAAGAAACAATTATAAGAAAATAACAACAAAGAATAAAAATTATTAAAAACAGATTAAAATGTGTTAAAACAGGTTACAAAAGAGTGAAAAAGAAAAGAAAGACATAATAGTGTCTGTCGGAAATAGCACAGTGCTCATTCAGTAATGGCACAGCTAAAGTAGCTGAAGGTGGATTCACCCTGCTTTGACTGAACTCTTGGAATTTCTAATTTACTTGATCCTAAAGATCTGAGGGATCGGTTAGGTTTGAATTCAGTGAGCATTTTTAGGATTCAGAGTTCATATGCCACAGTTAAGATTAATAAATTTGGTTTTGGATGATTGTTTTTATGTTATTGTTTCTGCCACAAGATACACTGTGAAAATTGCTGGGTTCCTCACAATTCCTTCATGTTGTCCCAACACAAATCAGTTAAGTTAACTTAATCATTTTTACAAATGTAAGTGGATTGAACATAAAATAATTAAGTAGTCCCCTAAAACACAAGAATGGTGTTTCAACTCGTTTTAAATAAGTAGTTTGAACAAGCAGCAGAAGCCTTTTTTTGAGTGTAAGTAAATATTGCTACTTTCACAGTTCTCCCTTTTTGATGAGAAAGGTTAAATAAGCATAACTAATGTTTAAAATATAAATGTGTTGATCTAGCAGTTGGTTTGGTACTTGAATATTAAGCTAAAATATTTAGGATAATTGCGAGTTTACTTAAAAATCATTGGAAATGTTCATTTTATTTTAAACTACATTCAGAATAAAATTTGAGCATGCAAAATTTCTCTGACACTGCGCAAAATGTTTCACAGTGATAGAAGAATCTTTTTTGATTCTCCAATGAAGGTTTTACTGAAATGTTCCTCAAAGAACCATTTTTACAGTGTGAAGACAATTTCAATAGTCTAAAGAACCTATTTTGGAAGTAAAAGGTTCATGTTCAACTTTATTTTAATAAGGGCAGTCTTTTACACTGTGATGTAATGTTTACAGTTTTGCCTGAAATTAGTTCTAATTTCTCATGACGTTTCTGATTACAGATCAAACATCCACCATGAAGGAAAGACTGCGTGGAGACCCCGTTTTTTGCCATTCTGCCTCCTTTGAGAAAATAAACAATCCTCTTTCTCCATTTTTCCCCTCGCCCCCCTCTCTAACTCCTTTTCTCCCTGTTACTTGTATATGATTCCCAGCATTCTGTAAGCAAATGCTTTCCCATATGGGGAAGCGCAGTGCCTTCTGAGAGGAAGTTAATTATTTGAAATCACTGTGTCTGCGCAGAGTCCGTGTGTTCCCAGGCAGGAATGGCAAGCAGCCCTTTTTGTTGTTAATGGTTTCCACATGGACTCTCAGAGAGGCCGGCCAAGACTCCAGCACGGGCAGAAATCTCCAAATTTAGAAGAAATATGAAAATTGTCAAATGTGCTTTCCTTAGGCTGAGACGGCGGGCTCGGCCCCCAATCCTAAGCCCTCCCTCCCCGTCCCTTCTCATCCTCACACACCGCAGGTCACGGCTCGGGTCACGGGGGCTCTTACAGCAGCCAATCAGACAGTTCGGGAGGCTTTCCCAGACGTGCCGCTCTGATGGAGGAACAGCCCCTTGCCTCATATAAGGTAAAAGAAAAGTCTTTGCGTCCCAAGCCAGCCATGCTTCAAAAAGGAGCCTTGCGCCAGGATCGCCCTTCAGACTGCGTCAATGGGAACAGAGTCGGGATCCCATGTCTGCATCTCATCCTCCGGCACCCAAAGCAGAGCAGACTGCTGCGAATGAGCCTTCATCCTTCAGAATTTGGTAAGTCAGCTTATTTTAAACCAGGTAACTTCATTTGTTAGACATAGTCAAGCTGTCATTGAGAGCGGTGTGATTAAAAACACCCCTGATACAGTAAGCACTTCAGTGGTAGGACTTAGGGAAACAAATTGTGCCCTTCCTCTAGGGTTTTTACAAATCAAGGTGCAATCAAAGTCCTTACCTGGTTTTGTTTTCAAACAGTATTGATGAGTTGCAGATGATTTGCACTGCGTGCTGCAGGTTTGAGTGTATGCTAGGAAGAGAAACAGGAGAGTTCACCTGGGGATAATAGATGGGGAGAAATGTGAAATGACCTCATAAAGCACAGTCCCCAAAAGCCTTGGTTGGAAATGTGATCTGGCTGCTGTGTAAATGGCCTTTGAACTTGACTTTGAACTTGACTTTGGGGAAATTAAATGGGGAACTGTAATCAAAATGTTTCCCATTTGATATCCTCTCATTGCATTCACATTTCAAATGCATTTTAAAAGAATCATTGCAAAACTTTTCAGAAAAAATAGCTTTTATTTTTGATTTAAAGGGTCTAAAAAGGTGTTTTCGCTGCACTCCCATTAAGAAAAACCAGTCATGGTTCCCTAAAAGTAGCTTTCAGTGAGAAGTTATTAAAACAATGTGAAAAGTATTTGAAAAATCTAAAGAAACCTTAAAAAATAAAGGTTCTTTATCAGGATATGTGAACTTTTAAAACCCATGCAACCTTTAAATTGCATAAACAGTTGTTTATACTAAGACAAAAGTTCATTAAATTATTAAAATATTCTTCACATTAAATAAAACTATTCAGACATTCTTTGGTAAACTAAAAATGTTTCTGTGTAGCATCGCTGCCAAAATTAAAAGTTATTTATTGCTGAATATGTTTTTTGGGTGATGATAGATTCTTCACAATACAGCAATGGCACAAAAGAACCATTTTGATCCCCAATAAACATTTGAAAGTGTGATTATAAAGCATCTAATGAGGAATAAAAATGTTTCATGTGTATTAAAGTTTTTTATAACTGTTGATGTTAATAAATTATATTAGTTTTAACTCAGTGTTTTTAGGAAACCAAAAGCAGCTCTTCTATACCAGTGGTCTCAAACTCAATTCCCGGAGAGCCGCAGCTCTGCACAGTTTTAACCCTAGTTTTAACAGTAGCTTTAACCCTATTCAAACACAGCTGATCCAACTAATCAAGGTCTTCAAGAGTAGTTATGAACACCTTGATTAGTTGGATGAGCTGTGTTTTATTAGGGTTGGAGCAAAACTGTGCAGAGATGCGGCTCTCCGGGAATTGAGTTTGAGACCTACACTCAAAAAATATATTTTTTTACTAGTTCAAACTATTTAAAATGAGATGAATCGACAAAATTCTTGAGATTTCATTAAGACAACTTAATTTTTTATGTTCAATCCACATAAATTTGTTAAAAGTGTTAAGTTAACTTAATTTGTGTTTGGTCAACCTGAATGACTTGTGTGGTACCCTGCATTTTAAGTGTATATTCTATACTCTCAAAAAGGGGTCTAAATGTGCTTTATTGGCATTGGTGATTCAAAGAAGAACATTCAATTGCATATAGTGAGCAAAACAGTTTTTTAGAATAATAAATTGCCCTTTACTCTAAGAAAAATGTGTGTTTTTTTAAATAAAAAGTGCTGTTAACTGAAAGTTTTTTGAGAGAGGAACCCAAAAATGACTAAAACCCAAATTTCAAACCTTTCCTAAGGTATAAAGAAAATGAAGGCTCCATTTACACTCCAGGTACTAAATTGAACTGTCAATGCCAATAAAGAACATTTGGGAGTGTGTCTAATACTACAGCAGCTGTCCAGCATGTGCACGTCTCCTGTCATTAAGCGCATTAGGACATTTACCAGATTTCTCAGCACCAGCGTCTAATGAAACAGTTCAGACCTCCATCCCCCACACTCTCTCCTCCGCTCCTCTGACCTTTGTTTCTAGGAAGACCCTGTTGAAAACCTCAGATTTGAGGAGGAGCAGGAGGAGGGGAGAGCAGGCAGATGTGTCCAGCTGTTGGTGGACTCGGGTCAGCGTTTAACTTTCCTAGTCCAGAAATGCCACTCTGGTGACCTACTGAAACGCACACTGTCTTTCACACGCACACACACACGCACATTCCAGCACACTCCAGCTGAATCTCAACATGTCCATATAAAGGAAAGACATGCTAATCCACTGCTTGAGCTATGCATGTAGACTGAAAGTTTGCATTAAGACAACATCTTGCTATATCTTTTGTACTTTTGAATAACAACAGTAGTGTAATGGTGTTTCATACTGACAAACTTGAATTCTATAAAGTATCCATAATGTCTACAATATAAATAATATTTAAATGTAAAAATAAAAAACGTTAGTAAGATTTACATGAGCATTTATTTTTAATATAAAATTAATCTCAAAGTAAGTTGTAAATTATACTGGTGCTGTTTATTATTGTTAATTATGATATTAATTTATTTATTTAATATGTAAATTTTATATAAGCAAGCGTTAATATATATATATATATATATATATATATTATGTAGACATTTTTATATTTATATTAAAACATTTATATTTCATTGACATTTATATACATTTTTTATTTTAATAAAAAAATGCATTTATGTAAAAGGTGCTACAATTAAAA
>CAIGQZ010035043.1:14080387-14110278 GCA_903798205.1 Danio tinwini | reverse complement strand
TATATATATATATATATATATATATATATATATAATTATTATTATTATTGTTTTTTTTACATATAATAAAATGTTTTATATAATCTGAACATATGTCTATGTGCAAACCTTCAGAATACAGATATGAATACAAATCTGAAGTTTTGTGCATGTGTGCTGCTGATGTGGTGATTTCTGACTCATTCTTGATAAAGCACAACAAAAGTAACACTTGACTGAAAAAGTCACAAAGCCCACAATTTCAAGATTGATCTGTGAAAAAAAACCTTCAAGCCCATCTCATTCGATGACCATTACACTGGGTTTTGTTTCATTTTATCAAGGCACGACTGACTCCAATTCAAATAAACCACGACAGCAAAAAGGCCACACTGTATGTTTTGTTTTCATGAGTTTACACAAAAATAAAAGTAATCATGCATTTTGTCAAGTTTGTCAAAAAACTAATAAAATACTGTCATTTTTGCTGATAAAATGGGTTACAGTTTTAAATGGGGTCTTGCTCTTCTTTGTATAACCAACATTTACAGTATTTTAATTAGTTTTTTGACAAAATGTGTGATCATGTCTGAGGCTCTCACATATATAAATCATTGCAGACTGCAGTCTAACAAACATAAATATTTTTTTTCTTATTCAAAATATGATTAATAAAGAGACTAAGCCAAAAAGAAAATCAATAAATGAATGTTCTAAGTACAGACAACATTTAATAGATTTACTTTCAACTCAAACGTGACCGTTTTTTGTCAACAGGAAACCGTACAAAAGATCATACTCAAGTAAAAATACCACTATAGATTAAAAAAGTAGTGCGAATGCATATGAGTAAAAAAAACTAGAGAAGAAAAAATAACGACTGCAGAAGGAAGGGAAAAAGTACTATAAAGCTACTCAAGTAAAAGTACACATTTTTAAAACTACTGCTTAGTACAGTCCCTGAGGAAAAAAATACTCTTTGTAATTCGGGTATTTGTAAATCATTATTTAGCACCACTGTAAATGCCATTATATTTAATATTTTATTTGGTAACACTTTATTTTGATGGTTCATTTGAGTATTAGTAGACTGTTCTGCTTAATATCTGTTGATACTGCTCCTTCAACAGACATTTAACTGACTATAAGAAACTTTGCAAGTAACCTAAAACTACTAACCCCAACCCTAACCCCTAACAGTCTACTTATAATCTAATAAAAATTAGTTGCAATGTAACTTAAATTCAACAAACGGACCGTCAAAATAAAGTGTGACCTTTTATTTAATAATTGTCTACATGCTACAACTTTGTACTGTACTTTTATAGCTACGTTTACCTTCTGTCATGCGTTTTCAGTCGTGTAGTGTGGATGGAGATTGTTTACAAAAGTATTGACGAGGATGGTTTACATTTCAAAACCCAGTGTTAAAACGAAAGCGCACTAGTGTAAACGCAGTCTCTGGCTGCGTGTGTGTTTTTTTCCACATTCCAGTTACTGGTGTTTAAGGAATGCTTTAGGGGTTTGTCAGCTCCTTTTAGGGTTGTAATGCGCTCCTGCTGAGCCTTTGCCTTGTAAACGGGGATTTTATGATGTTTAGATGTACCTGAGAAATGTTAATGATCTTATATCTTTGTGTTCCCCCTTCACTGAGTGAAGATTACACATCTGTTTAATAATTATGAAAAGGACATATGTTTTCTCTGAAGGCATCAGATATAACACTGAGCCATAAAGTGCTTCATTGCATAACATTTTTTTTAGCTTTCTTTAGCTTCAGCTAGACTTTATTTCGCCATGTGTATAGATAACTCAGTGCTGGAATCTGGCTGTGATGTTTGTAAGTTTAATACATATGAAATAATAAAGACATTTTACAAACTCGATTAAATGGTTAGCTGCAGAAAATAAATTAATAAATAAACTAATAATAAAAAAGTGATTGGTTGGTTTAAATTTATGAGTTTTAAATTAAGTATAATGTATTTAAAATTCTATTATTATTATTATTATTATTATTATCTCTACAGGGTGTCCGCGGGGTCTTAAAAAGTATTTAAAATTGATAAACTAGCTCAGAGAACTTTAAGGCCCTTAAAAAGTCTTATATTTTGCATGGTTATACAACGTCTAGTTGTATGATAAAGTTTGCCTTTAATATGCCAATTCTGTGGTTCTGTGTAGTTTATGAAATCAATAAAATCCTGCTAGATTTTACATCATGTTGCTTTGTTTACTGTAGTAATTAAGGCAACACTATTATTCTTGCTATTCTAAAGTCTCTTTAAGGCAAGTCACTTTATGTGGCCGTTTGTGAAACGCCTCAAGCAGTATGCTCGGGCATTCTGTTTGAACGGGAAAACATCAAATTCTCCATAATTGATTGCCAAGCTTACACTTACATTTCATATTAAGAATCACTAATAAAATTACACAACAACTGTCTCTTTAGTTTCATTCCTACATGTTCCAATCACACAAAATCTGCAGAAACTCTCTTCTGATCTGAGCCATCATACACTGTAAAACCCAACAGTCAACTTTATCAAATGAAATGAGTGTAGTTAACTCAAAATATACTGAAACTTAATTCTACTCATTTGAAAAGAGTTTTGAACTCAGTGTTGAAGGTAAATAGTTTATTAAATACCTCATTACTTCTTAGAGTAAGTTCACTTTACTCACATAGATTAGTTTTGTTTTTTTACTCAAATGGTTTGTTGCAATCAGTTTCCTCAAATGGTTTGAGTGGCCTTAACTTATTGGGTTTTACAGTACTCAGTTGATTTGAGTTCTCTTCATTTATTGGGTTTTACTGTGCTCAAATTGCTTGGTTTACTCAAATGGATTAAGTTCACAGTACTCATTAGGATTAGTTTTTGAACCTATATGGTTTGTTGCAATCGTTTTCCTCAAAAGGTTTGAGTTACCTTAACTTATTGGGTTTTACAGTGTATAATCATCAGTCATCATCATCAGAATCGTCAGTCTTTTAGCAATCGATGATTGGCTCCTGTACTAGAAGGCGGGGCTTCATTCGCCATATTAATATTACACGTTATTGACGTTTTCCCATTTAAAAATCTAAAAACTATAGTCTTTGTTGATAGGGGCCACCTGCTGGATTAGCATTTTTATTCATTATACTGTACACTGTAAAAAATCATATGATCAATTAATCATGGCAGCATATGTTTTTAGGTCATTGTAACTTATTAATCTAAGTTAATAATATTCTAACTTAATTTTAAGTAACACAAGTTATTTGAAGTCAGTTTAATAAAATATAAGTTCAATGGACTCATAAGATTAATTTGATTTAACTTAAAAACTTAAGGCAACCAGGATTTTTTTTTACACTAAACGAGTAATGTTTTTTACAATCAGTATTTAGTAAATATAAGTCAAAATGTCGCCAACTGGTTGAAACCTAAAGTGGCCACAAGGTCATAAAATGTATGTAAAGGGTCTTAAAAGAGGTCTTAAAAGGTATTGAATTTCACTCTCTGTTACCTGTACTGTATATATCCTGATCCCGTATTTTCCAAGGAAAATTAGTTGTTAATACCATAGAATAAAATATAAAATCAAATAACATTTTCAATAAGCTCAGTTTTTTTTTTTTATTACAAAAAATATATATTTTATTTATTTTTAACAGTTTTTTTGTTGTTTAACTGTTTCTTTTGTTTGTTTTAGTAATTTTTTCCTCTCAAAGCACCTTCCTTTTTTATTATATACATATTTTGTAACATTTAGGTATTTTTTCCATAGTTCATATTATTTTAGCATAAAAACTGTTGTATTTATAATTTATTTTAGTTGTTTCATCGTTTAAAGTTCTTCTTAATTCTTTTAATTAGTTTCTACACAAAATGTTTTATGATGTTTATTGTATATTTATTGTATTATTTTATTGCTGTTTGAATTATTTAATCATGAAATAATATCAACATAATTTTACATTAAATGTGCATTTACCCAATTCTTCACTGTAAAAAAAAATATATAATTAATTAGTCCTGACAGCATACTTTTTAGGTCATTGTAACTTATTTAACTAAGTTAATCATGTTCTAACTTAATTTTATAATTTACGCAAGCTGTTTTAAGTCAGTTTAAGATAATATAAGTTCAATGGACTCATAAGGTTAATTTAATTCTGCTTAAAAATTGAAGGCAACCAGGATTTAATTTTTTTTTGCAGTGTTCTTTAACACAGCACACACGACATGAAGAACTTTATTTACTGTGAAACACAATAATATAATCAAAGATAACACTTTACAATAAGCTTGTATTATATGTTAGTTAATGCATTTACTAACGTGAACAAACAATGAACAGTACATTTCTACAGTATTTGTTCATGTTAGTTAGCGTTAGTTAATGAAAATACAGTTATTATAGTTATTATATACAGTCCATTAGTTTAACTCACGGTGCAATAACTAATGTTAACTAGCATGAATTTGGATGTTAATAATGCATTTGTGCTGAACTATGATTAATAAATGCTGTATAAGTATACAGCATAGTTTGTGTTAGTAAATGCATTAACTGATGAACCTTATTGTAAAGTGTGACCTAATCAAAAGTCATCAAACAACAAATATCCTACATTTAATCAGGTTTCAACTTTATTTTTTAAGTTGTCAAATTTTAGCTTAAAGTTTTAAGTTCGTTTAATTGATATAAGTTGAAGTGACTCATAAAGTTAATTTGATTCAACTTAAAAATTGAAGGCAGCAACAATTGTTTGTGCTTTTTTGACTTGCAGACAAACCTTATGAACAGGAAAAACGATCACAATCAAACGAGCCCTGCGGTATAGCTGTAATTACACCAAACGTCATTCTCAGTAAACACTACAAGCTGTGCGCTAACAATGAGTCCTCACGAATTAAGCATTCTCTAAAAAGCAATCTAAACGCTGATAACAGCAGTTGGAGAGGCCGAACGTGTGCTGTGTAGTTTATTGTTAAGTATGATCGTCAGAAGAGAAAGAGAGAGGTAACACTGCTTTCCCTCCTCCTGAATGTTTCCTGTCCTGATGATTTAAGGAGATGTGGAGAAATGAAACGAAGCCTTAAAAGGCAATGTTTAGGCGTTCTGGAGCTCTCCATTATCAGGCCATAGAGTCTCTGTCGGTGTCTGTGTAAACACGGCTCTGCTTCTTCTGAGAGGTGACTGACCTAATGCTGGAATAACTTTCGATCTTTTACCTGATCGCACATTTGAACACGGTTAGACACTTCACAGGCCATAATGCTGTCAGTGCACGGCTTCACTGCTGCACAAACCATCAGCATACTCAAAAATTGAGTTGTTTAAACTACTTATTTAAAATGAGCTGCATCAACACAATTCCTGAGGGTTTTTTTTTTTTTTTGGGGGGGGGGGCTATCTTAATTATTTTATGTTCAATCAACTTAAATTTGTAAACACAATTGAGTCAACTTATTTGATTTGTGTTGTGACAACATAAAGGAGTTGTGTGGAACACAGCATCTTTTACAGTTTATGAGATGATTAGAGTGCAAAGTACAGTGCTTCATTAATTTATTCTTTCACATTTTTGGTTTAAGTCTATTTGGTTTCAGTTTACTTTAGTTTCTTTGCTATTTTATAAAATACAAATAAAATGATGCACAAAATGTACTATTATTACTGTTTTGGGTTGAATGTAGTTTTAGGGTTCTTATGCCATTTTTACACTTTCAGTTTAGTCTTAGATTTGTGTATTTCATATATATATTCATATTTCTTTTATTTTTCTATAAAAAGTCTATTTAATAACGTATAAATAATGAATCAAAATGTTTAAATCTAAAATAAATTTAAAAATGTATAATAAAACTAAATTTAATTTAACTTAAGTTTATTTGTATAGCGTATAGTATAGTTGTATAGCGTATATTTGTACAGTATTTTCAAAACTGGAACTATAAATTAAAGATGCCTAATATAACAAAAAATATAGCTAAATATATACTATAAATATAATTTTGATTAATAATAATAAAATAAAATATGACATGTTATGTAGGGATTTTGTGTTTATTGCATGTGATATTGCTCATATATATGAGCAATATCACACAAGTAGCAGTATGATGTGGCTGTATATCGGCACTAGTGGGAGGCATGCGTTGGCTCGAGGTCGCAGGTCGCCCTTATGAGTGTGATATTGCATTTATACAACAGTTCGACGGCATAATCGTGTATATAAAAAAAGAAAATCAAACACAGAGAGTCTAAAAAATCCTTTTACTTTCTTCTGCCATTCATTCACATCTGCAGCTGACGGTCAGAACAGCAGAAAACGTTGCTCATTCACTAACGTCACTTTAGAGCTAGTATTTGAATGATTCTCTAGCAAAATGTCTAAAGTGATGACAAAACAGGTGATTTTGCTCACATTTTAAGATTATAAGGCTGAACGGCATGAAATGTCATCAGTCTACTGAGATTTCCAAGTATTTCTCTGTTGCAATCGGGATTAACCCTGAAAAAACCAAAGCAAAAGCAAACACTACCAGATTCTGTGGTATAAATACAGCACTACAACATACAAAAGAGAGAGAATGACCTAAAATGTCACTTGCCTTATTAATAATGATTTCATCAGCTGTAGTTTGAAACTTACACTGAGAAAATGCTGTTTCTCATACCTAAGGACTAGGCCCACACGGAATCTGCGCGCGCAGAATTCCGCAGATTTTCTGCAGATTTTCCACAGATTTCCGCAGATTCATTAATCCGCAGATTCAGCCCATCATCATTAATTCTGTTTATTTACTTAAAGTTAACTATTTACAGTTAATCTAATTGGATTTGCATTTTAAACATTAAATACAAGTTAAAAAGATATAATTTTTATTTAACATATTAAGGTTTTAGTTAGGATACTCCCAAAATAATTCCGCAGAAATCCGCAGATATTTACCAAAATTCTTTGCAGAAATAGCAAAAAACGTCCGCAAATTTCGTCTGGCCCTGCTAAGGACTTATTATGCGATCTCTGTCGCCATCATGTGGCACAACGTCAATCATCACATTTTTGGTCTGCTCATACAGGCTGATGGCGGCCGATGCACGGAATCCGATGCTCCAAAATTATAAATATTTTTAAATAGGCACTATCCTTATAAATAAACTGCATAGTTGCAATCTAAACAACTACATTCTCGACTAAAAAAGCATCAAAAATACATTATGTTGTATAACCGCAGCAATATTTGTCAAACTGTAGTGTCCTCTGCTAGTCGCTGTATGTGGGCGGAGTAATACACAAGGGTGAAGAGGCTGTATGAGTACTGTTATTGCAGAATAAAGCACGGCTATCAGCCAATCAGATTCAAGAACCAGACCATATATTTATATGTAAATATATATTTATACATAAAGTCAGAATTATTAGCCTCCGGGCCCCATGTGATTTTTTTATTTTGATTGTATTATTTTTATTTTTTTCAATATTTCTTAAATGAGCAAGGAAATTTTCAGAGTATGTCTGGGAATATGTTTTCTTCTGGAGAAAGTCTTATTTGTTTTATTTCAGCTAGAATAAGTATGTAGAATAAATATTTTTTTATTTTTTAAAAAACATTTTAAGTTAATGTTTAAGCTAAACATTTTTTCAATGCTCTACAGAACAAACCATTATTATACAATAACTTGCCTAATTACTGTAACCTGCCTAGTTAACCTAGTTAAGCCTTTAAAGGTCACTTATTTACTGTCATCATGGCAAAGACAAAATAAATCAGTTATTAGAGATGAGTTATTAAAACTATTATGCTTAGAAATGTGTTGAAAAAATCTTCTCACCGTCAAACAGAAATTGGGGGAAAAAATAATTCAGGGGAGCAAATAATTCTGACTTTAGCTGTATATAATAGGAATAAATGGTGGGTACATCACTGTGTTTCGAACTTTAACATAAAATCCCTGTCTTGCCTCATTATCACTTGTTTGTTTTTGGGTTTTGTCTCAGGAATGTTTGATTTCTTGAACCATTACGAAAAAAATGTTGGCGTGTAGTGAAGTGTGTAAAGCTGGTAACACTTAGGCAATCTTCAGATCAGGACTGTAGACTTCCTCTGAAACGGTGCGCATGAGGGTGTGTGCGTTTGTGTGTGCGTGAGTGTGTGTTCAACTGAAGGCCATCTGGTGTGAGTGAAGGTGTATGAATGAGGTTCACCTCAGCTTTAAGCCAAACCACCAGATCCGTCTCAGTTCACAGATCTGAAATACAAGAAATCACAGACATTCTTTGCATGTCCTGCTTAACAGAAACATTAATTAAGAGAAACAGGACATGTGAGCCGATAACTGTTGAGTCACATATGCAGCTGATTGTGAGAAGCTTAAGAATTCAGATGCAAAAACCAAAGTCCATCCTCCATGTTTAATGTCAGTCCATTGTTCAGATTCAGTTATTTGACTTGAATAGGAATGAAAAGGTTGTTAGTCCATTGCTGAAAGGCCTTATTTTCATTTTCAGTTTGCATGTTCTCCCCGTGTTCGTGTGGGTTTCCTCCGGGTGCTCCAGTTTCCCCCACAGTCCAAAGACATGCGGTATATGTGAACTGGGAAAGCTAAATTGTCCGTAGTGATTGGTGTGAATGAGAGTGTATAGGTGTTTCCCAGCGATGGGTTGCAACTGGAAGGGCATCTGCTGCGAAAACATATGCTGGATAAGTTGGCGGTTCATTCCGCTGTGGCGACCCCAGATTAATAAAGGATATGCCGAAAAGAAAATGACTGAATGAATGAAGTGAAATGCATTCATTCATTTTCCTTCGGCTTAGTCCCTTATTTATCAGGGGTCACCACAGCGGAATGAACCTAGCACTGGGAAACACCCATACACACTCACATTCACAAAATCATACACTACGGACAATTAAGTTCATCCAATACACCTATAGTGCACGTCTTTGGACTGTGATGTAAACCAGAGCACTTGGAGAAAACCGACGTGAACATAGGGAGAACATGCAAACTCCACACAGAAATGCCAACTGGCCTAGTCGGGACTCGAATCAGCGACCTTCTTGCTGTAGATGACAGTGCTAACCACTGAGCCACCGTGCCATCCTTAAAGTGAAATACTGAACCAAAACATAAGGACCTGATAAAACTTACTCTATATAATTTTCATATTATATAGAAAACGTGGAAAGTATCACAGAATTCAGTCATAAAAACAAAATTAGTTGCATAATGTGAATTATTGATCGAAGAATTCAAAAAAGTCTGCATATGCACTGTTAATATCAGTGAATATTGAACCATTTGAGACATGATGAAGTTTAGATATGAAGTATGTTCTGTGTCAGGTCTGTGTAAATGAATGACATTGTTTCGTTAAGATGTTTTCAGCATCTGTCATCTCAATATATGAAATGCCAGAGCAGATCTAATTGTCGCCTCGTTTATTAATCCTTTAGAGCTTTTTCTTACAACACAAAATTACCTATTATGCTTTGCGTGTATGCACAAGGGTAAATTCGGTAAAGTCTACAGTAGATTGGATATCTGGCCGGCCGGAAGTGCAATATGCACATTAATATATCAGAATTATTTTAGGACACTCCAATAATTAATATTTTACAGTACTGTGACGGTTGGGTTTAGGGTTGGGTTGGGGGGTAGGCATTAAAAAATACAATTTATTGGGTAATTTAATAGATAACATAAATAATACTCTGTACAACTACTGTTTTTAGGTTACTGTGACGGTTGGGTTTAGGGTGGGGGTGGGGTAGACGATAATAAAATACAATAAATAAAACGTGTGATGTAGTTGTTGTGATAGTACTTTCATATTTTAAACTGTTAATTTTAAGTATCATATGTATAATAAAAGTCAGGTCTAATGGGATGGTTCACTGCATAACGAACTACTTACTTTTCCCTGAAGTGGTTCTAAACCTTTATGAGTTTCTTTATTATGTTGAACAAAGATATTCTGAAGAAAACTAAAACCAATAACCATTGACTTCCACAGTAGGAATAACAAATACTATAGAAGTCAATGGTTATTGGTTTTCGCATTCTTCAAAATATCTTATTTTTGTTTAACAGAAGAAAGAAATTAATAATGGTTTTAAACAAGGGTGAGTAAATGAAGACATACTGTTTCTTTTTAAGTGAACTATCCCTTTCACTTTAAAAATGATGACAGAAATATATTACAATATAATGTACAGTATGACTTCTAACAAAAGCAATGACTTATTAATACTTGTAGCGTGTGTACTTAACATACACTTATTCTCTACCTTAAAAAAAAGGTACTGGGTTGTTTATGTTAACTACATGGGTTAAAGGTACAAACACAGTTTTAATAGAGTGATTCAATGAAACTTAAACAAACTGCAGCCAGATTTACTAAACAGATTAAATTATCATCAGCCCACAAACAAATATAAGGACAGGAAAGTTATACTACCAATGCAGAAATGAAAGAGCACAGACTTTCCACACTAATAACCAATGGAATTTAGCAAGAGCAGCAGAAATGTAATATAACGTTGCTTGGTAATCCACTTATTAATATAATGTTTTCTTCTGGACTTCCAAAATACTGTAAATGAACAAGAGTGGAGAAAATTTGCTCCCTTAAACTATTTGTTGCAGCACATCAAGCTCAAGATACGTTAAGACATGCTTATCTGTGGGCATAAACACTAAAACTAATTATTTTAAATAAGCTAAAACAGCACAATTCTTGATTTTTTTGGGGGGGATAACTTAATTGTTTTATGTTCAATCTACTTTAATCTGTAAAAACTTAATTCCTTAACATTGTCCCGACACAAATCATTTGTGTGGAAGCCAGCATTTCTTACAGTGTAGCACCCAGTTTAATGACTATAAGTACAAAGTATACAACCAAAACTGGACAGTAAAATAAAGTATATATAATAATAATAATAGTAATAATAATAATAATAATAATAATAACAACTTTATTGTTTACTGTTTTGTTTTAATTTATATAGCAATAGAATGTAAGAAAACAGTAAAGCTTATTTAATAGAGTATTTAGTAATAAAAACAATATTTGAATTGCTGTTAGATTGAATATATTTCATGATTTATATCAGGGGTGCCAAAACTTGATTAAGGCTAGTGGGGCATGGGTAATTTCCTAATTTATTTAATAATATTTAAAAATGACTAGAAAACATTTATTTATATTAACTAATAGGGTGTATATATATATTATAGTATAGATTACAGTAAAAACAAAATCTCATTTATAACAGAATGGGGTTACACTAGTTTTTGCCTTGATTTACTCACAGATGTCTTCTCCATAGTCCTCTATCCATCGAGTGACATTATTTACTGTACATTTTAAAAAATCAGATTCATTTACAACATTTAATTGAAACATTTTATTTCAGTTTGTTTTTTGTAGCTCAGCAATGAAAGAAACAAACAAAAAAACTTAGAAATGACGATTTATTAGATTAAATTAGAATCACTTTTAAAGGCATTCACCCCAACATTCTCCTTCCTTCTCACTCTCTTCTCAGATGGGATGGTGGGCCAAATCAAAGGTTACAATGGGCCAACTTTGACCATTACTGATTTACATGAACTGAACTTGCTTTTGGAATACTTTGATTTATTTTAGCTAATATAATACAGTTGCAGAGTCACAAATCATAAACAATGGGTTCTCCAACAAATATAGAAAAATATTTTCTAGATATTATTGAACAGGGTCTGCCTACTAAAAATCATGTAGCCCCTTTATATAGAAAACTAATGCAGGATCAATCGGAAGATTCTTATTATATCAAAAGAAATTGAGAATTAGAGTTAAAAGACTATAATAGAGGATAAAACGTGGGAACGAATATGCACAAATTGTCATAAGGGTATACGCAGTCAAATATGGAAGGAGTTCAACTGATGAAGATGAAGTGCTTCAGAGTTCCAATAGTGGTCGCTGAATTAGATAGTTCTATACATTATCACAATGCTGGAGAGATTGTGGAGAAGTAGGGGACTATGTTCATATTTTGGGAATGTTTCAAAATACAAGTGTATTGGCAGGAGGTTAAAAGGGAGTTTAGTGAAGTTTTAGGATACAACATACCATTGGTATGTCATATCCTAAAACTTTACCTAGTATTTTTATTTATTTTTATTTTATTTTTTGCTTGATGGCTTCCCCCCTGATCATTTCAGTAAGTCTAACCTAACTGCACTACATATATTATTAATAACAGCTAGGAGGATAATTACAGTATACTGGATGAAGACCCGCCGACCCACTTTGACAGAATGGACACAGAGGCTGAAACAGATATACAGTTGAAGTCAGAATTATTAGCCCCTCTGAATTATTAGCCTCCCTGTTTATTTTTTTCCCCAATTTCTGTTTAACGGAGAGAAGATTTTTTCAACACATTTCTAAACATAATAGTTGTAATAACTCATTTCTAATATCTAATTCATTTTATCTTTGCCATGATCAAAAACTACTGTTTTTTTACTGCTTTATTCTAGCTGAAATAAAACAAATAAGACTTTCTCCAGAAGAAAAATATTATCAGACATACTGTGAAAATGTCCTTGCTCTGTTAAACATCATTTGGGAAATATTTAAAAAAGAAAAACAAATTCAAAGGGGGGTTAATAATTCTGACTTCAACTGTATATATATTTGAGAAAATGACTGCAGATTTGCAGTTGAAATCAGATATTTTTCAACAGACCTGAGCATTATTCGAAGCATACCTACTTAATCTTTGAAATGCTGTCAGGGGCTTTGTTGTAGTTGTTGCAGTTATTAGAGTTTATTTGTTTATTTATTTATTTATCTACTTTTCTTTTTCCGCTTTTTTTAAAGCTGTCACTATTATTTATTTATTATTATAATTTCTATCTATTATTCTTTTCTATCTATTTGTTTATTTTTTGTGAATGTAAACATTTTAAGTAAATGTTATTTGTATACTATGTTTATAAAAACTTGAATAAAAACACAGTAAAAAAATAAAAAATACAGTTGCATAAAACCTGAAATAAAATCAAATGTAAAGAACTGACATTTTGGAGGAAAAAACTTCTTGAAAAATTAAAAGAGGGAAAAAAACTCAAATGCTTATTTTAGTTTTAAATGATAAAGTATTCAACTAAAATGAGATAATAGTTATAAATAAGTGTAACCAAAATATAACTGCTTACATCCTCTTGCCTCCCAAGTAGGACATGCAGAGCCTGGGAACTCTTTAGCCAACAGGATGTGATGTTTATTATTGGGGTTTGGTTATTAAGCTGCAGTTCAGTTCAGTATCAGGATCTCCACAAACGTAAAGCCTGGGATCAGGCCGTGTTTGTTGAGTTTTCCACGCAAGAAATAATAACTGATACATCCGGCTTGCACACTGAAAAAGCAGTTCATTGGATTTACAAAAAAAAGTTTTTAAGGTAAGTGGTTGCCTTTGATTTGACTGATTTATTTGGGCTGAGTTTAAAGGAACAAATCAAGTTGAACATTATTAAATTAAATTTATTTGTTTAAATTCCGCCCATATAAATTGTTTGCAACCACTTCCCTTAAAATGTAGTAAATCCAATGAATTATTTCTGTCAGTGCATATAATAATCTCACAGAAAACAAATCCACATCTCTCTGTTGCTGTCAGACTTTGTGTTGCTGAAGTTTTCTGGCTTCATCTCCACCTTCAGCTCCCTTTTGCCTTTTACGTCTGGCTCTTGTGGACTGTGACTAGAAAAGGGAATGTATGCGGGGCCCGTGTGCGACGGTGGGAGGGAAGCAGTGACAAACTATCTGCTTCCACAATCACTGGCCGTAAGAGGCTGAAAGAGCGAATGTTTATCGAAAGCGCAGCTACATTTTCCATTATCCCAAAATAAAATCCCTTCAGAATTCCTTATATGGGGCTGAGGGAGATTCCAGAAGGGGGATACAAGACAACCTAAAGCTCTCACTTGTTGGAAAAGAGTCAAAGACTTAGACTCATGTTGTTTCTCCTCTTTTTTTTTTTTTTTTTTTTGCACGAGTGTTGCTTTGTAGTCAATTTAAAACTCTGCAGATTCAATTAAGCTAGACTTCCTTATCAGAGCCTATGGGGATAATTGTTGATAAATGTCTTTTCGAGGGAGAAATGTGTGGAAAATCTGTGATATTTGTGCCTCATGGCTCAGCTATTTTGCAGCATTGTTTATTGAATTAGCAGACTGACGTGTCCATCTTTATCTCTCATTTCAGACTCCTCAGAGGGGAAAATGTAACACGGAGGCAATGTGGACGACTGACACCATGTGAGATCATATTCCCTTACTTACATTGTGTATGTGTGTGTACTTGTTTATGTGGTTTACGAGGACACCATTTTAATAGTGAGACGGTAATGACCTAATTGTACTCTATTAAGGTGGTTTACAAGGACATGTCTTGCGTCCTCATAATTTAAAACGCTTAAAAATCATACTTAACAGGCTCTTTAGACATTCAGAATTTATCACAGGTTTCCTGTGAGAATTAGGTTTAGGGGTGGGGTAGAGTAAGGCCATATAATAAGTAGTTTTATAGCATAAAATGCATTATTTCATAGTATAAAATACATTATGCCTATTAAAACCATAAATACAAGTTAGTGTGTGTGTTATTGAAGCCCATTTCCACCTCAGTATAAAAAAAGATTCTAATATAAAAAGTAATTGCCACATTTGTGACAACGTGAGACTTTAAATGTCAAAAAGTAGATTTTATATCTTCTAATCTTGAAAAAATGACAGGATTTCAATCATGTTTCTCATAATTTGCCTTTTAAATGTAAATAAAATCTTGATCGTGACTAAATTCAACAATGTGGCTTCATATTTTTAAATATTATCGTTATCTAAATTATTATGAAGACACATTCTCTTACTTAGTTTTTTGTTTGTATACTTTTTTGTACAATTTTATGTGGCTTTTGAGGACACCCTTTTATATTGAGATTGTAATGATCTAATTGTACTCTATTAAAGTGGTTTACGAGGACATGTCTTGTGTCCTCATAATTCAAAACACTTAGGGTAGGGTTTAGCCATATAATAAGTAGTTTTTATGGTATAAAATACATCATTTTATAGTATATAATACATTATTGAAACCATATTTGCATGTTTGTGTGTGTTATTGAAGCCTATTTCCACCTCAGTATAAAAAAGATACTAATATAAGAAGCAATTGCCAATTTGTGACAACGTGAAACTTTGTGTGTCAAAAAGTACATTTTATGTCTTCTAATCTTGAAAAAATGACAGCATTTAAATCATATATCTTACTATTTGCCTTTTAAATGTTAAAACAATCTTGATTGCCCAGCCGAGGTTCGAACCTGCGACCCAGTGACGTTCTTGCTGTGAGGCGACAGCACTATACTGCGCCACTGCGTCGCCCCTAAATATTATCATTATCTAAATTATTATGAGGACACATTCTCTTACATTGTTTTTTTGTGTGCATACTTGTTTATGTGGTTTACATGGAACACCATTTTTATAGTGAGATGGTAATGACCTAATTATACTCTATTAAGGTGGTTTACAAGGACATGCCTTGCGTCCTCAAAATTCAAAACGCTTAAAAATCATACTTAACTATTGACATTCAAATTGTCACAAGTTTCCTGCGAGAATTAGGTTTAGGGGTAGGGTAGGGTTAGGCCATATAATAAGTAGTTTTATAGTATAAAATAAGTTATGCCTATTGAAACCAAAATTGCAAGTTTGTGTGTGTTATTGAAGCCCCAAAAAAGATACTAATATAAAAGGTAATTGCCACAGTTGTGACATTGTATTTTAAAATGTGAGACTTTATATGTCAGAAAGTACATTTTATATCTTCTAATCTTAAAAAATTATATTTGATATTATAATAACAATTTGTCTTTTAAATGTAAAAGAAAATTTGATTGTGACAATTCACCATGACAATACATGTGTCTTCATATCTTTAAAAAAATCATTAACTAAATTATTATGAGGACACATTCTCTTACTTGCATTGTTTTCTCTGTATTTTGACTGCTATGCCATAATAAATTGTGAACATAACCCATTGACAAAGCTTTAAGACCAAGCGGAATCATCTATTGGCTGTCACTTCAATGTGACTTCAGCTGTTTAGCTTTGATCAATGCAAACAATTAATTTTTGTGAGTCCAACATCCAGCTGTGCAGGAAAACACATAGAGAAAGTCATCTTTCACTACTGGCCTATTGTATTGTTTTACTGTATTGTTACTGTAAATAGAGAAAACATTTTACAAGTAACGTTTCTTCTAAATCTTTTTAAATAATAATGTGGCTAATGTTGTTAACCATGAATATTCAAATGGACTTCTTTTCAAGAGAGGCTAGAAAAATTGTGAAGTTTTACATTATTATTAATATTGTTTTAATTTGCTATTACTCAAATGGCCAAATTCTGACTGCGGAAAGTTGAATGTGCTGGCCAGTTTGTCATTTGTCTAGTAAATGACAATAGGCTATAGTTTTTAATTCAAAACTTTTAACAGATTCTCATTTTTTTCTAATGATGTAATAAATTTGTATTCTAAAAATTAAGTATTTGTTTACATTTATTCTAAATCTTCAGGAAATATTTGGTACATCAATATGTGTGGTTATGATGACCACCCGACAAGCTAATCCAGCTAAAAGTACTGCTTAAAATGTCACTAAATGCAGTATTTAAATCTCATAATTAAATAGAAAATGAGGCGATTAACTGCAAAAAGATCCACTTCTTGAGAAAAAAGAACAAGCCCTTTTACCAGGCTGGCTACAGGTCTGGTGCCTATCTTACAATATACAGTTGCAATCAGAATTATTGAACCCCCTTTGAATTTCTTTTTTAAATATTTCCCAAATGATGTTTAACAGAACAAGGACATTTTCACAGTATGTCTGATAATATTTTTTTCTTCTGGAGAAAGTCTTATTTGTTTTATTTTGGCTAGAACAAAAGCAGTTTTTAATTTTTAAAACCCATTTTAAGGTCAAAATTATTAACCCCTTTAAGCTATTTATTTTTTCCATAGCCTACAGAACAAACCATCATTATACAATAACTTGCCTAATTACCCTAACCTGCCTAATTAACCTAGTTACACCTTTAAATGTTACTTTAAGCTGTATAGAAGTGTCTTGAAAAATATCTAGTCAAATATTATTTACTGTCATCATGGCAAAGATAAAATAAATCAGTTATTAGAAATGAGTTAGTAAAACTATTATGTTTAGAAATGTGTTGAAAAAATCTTCTCTGTGTTAAACAGAAATTGGGGAAAAAAATAAACAGGGGGGCTAATAAATCAGGGGGTTGAATAATTCTGATTGCAACTGTAACTCTAAATAAATCTCAGTGTGATTTTCTTCAGCTTCACCACACAATTAACCTGTGCTGATAGATGAAAACAGACTTCCAACAGTATTCATAAAAGAAAGACTAAGTGGACATTTTCCCTTTGTTGTACTCAGAATTAGGTCACCGTGCTTGATTTCAGTCTATAAACAGCAACAAAGTGGAGCCAGACGTGCTTGTCAGCCGAGCCCTTGAGTCCCGCTTGTACTGTAAACTGTGAACAGTAACGTGTGGATAGGCCGCATATCTGTCTGTTAATGCATCTCTCTCCATTAACCACCACACTGCTGAGAAAGCCATTAGAGAGCTGTGTCAGAGTCAGCCAGTGATCCTGCATAATCGGACACGGCGAAGTGAAATCCATCCTCCAATTACTGTATATAGACGGATTTGCCTGTCTGTGAGAATGAGCTCAGCTCTGGGTGCCGTACAGTAGCATTTTGTGGTTTCCGCACACCACACCATCAGACGGCACTGGAGCCTGGATTTACTGCTATGCAGATGCCAGTGCGCTGTTAATCATGTAACTGTGACCTCTGTCCTTATTCAGGCCCATAGCCAGCCTGGTGTAAAGGGTGGTTCTTTTTTTCTCAAGAAGTGGACCTTTTTGTAATTTTTCGCCTCACTTAAGTGATATTTTAAGCATTATTTTTAGCTGGATTTACAAAAAGGTTGCTGGTTCGAGCCTCAGATGGGTTAGTTGGCATTTCTGTGTGGAGTTTGCATGTTCTCTGGAGTTTGTAGGTTTCTAATACATGAAAGGTGGTCCTGATGGAGACGCAGGAAGTGTTTCTGTATAAAGCGTCTGGTCCTGCATTCTGCGGTGCTCTGGTTCAGTGACTCAGTGCATTGATGTCGTCTCTCTGAACAGGAATAAACATCCTTCCTCTGCTCCCGCAGGTCTGTGTGGAGCCGCTGGGGGGCAGAGCAGCGCTGTGCCACCGCAGATGTTTATTCAGCAGATTGGAGTCCTGCAGCTCCGAGGTTTTTCTTGGGCGACGGCCACTTTCAGAGGCAAGAGCTCATGCGAAATATCCCGCTGGCAGCCTGGTGGGCTCACTGCTGTCTCAAACACTTCGTAAAGACTTTCCGTTATCCTGGGTGGCATTCAAAAGCATATGAGTGGATCAGGGCTGGAGGAGAAGTGTGTGTGAAGTAGAAAGAGATGTTTAGGGCACGGAGGTCAAAACTATTTCCTGTGCGCCCACAACACTTCCCACACACACATCCATCAGTGTTAAAGCTATTCAAACAAATGCAGGCATCAGACGCTGGAAATAACACTGCTGTTGCAATAGTTTTCTCTTCAGAAATTAGTAGGTTTCACAAACAGTTGAGATGAAACGGAAAGTATATCTTACATATACATACTTACATTTAAATACACACACACACACACACACATACACACACATATTAAACTGTTCAATGTCCTCCTGAAATGCAAAATGGCAACAGAAAGATTTGTAAATGTTTTCAAATGTCAAGGTATGGGGTGACATGGTGGTTCAGTGGTTAGCACTGTCACCTCACAGCAAGAAGGTCACTGGTTTAAGTCCCAGCTGGGTCAGTTGGCATTTCTGTTTGGAGTTTGCATGTTCTCCCATGTTCGCGTGGGTTTCCTCTGGGTACTCCGGTTACCCCCACAATTAAAAGACGTGTAAAGGTGAATTGAATATAACTAAATTGGCCGGAGTGTATGAGTGTGTGTGTGAATGCGTATCTCAAGGTGTTTTATCGTGAAATGTACTTCATTACACTTTTAATTCAGAGCAAATTTAAATAGAAAAAAACTTCTTTCACAATGAAACATCAAGTTACTCATTGGTAGGGCCAGACCGAATCTTTTGTAAAAAAAAAAAAAAATCTGAGGATTTATGTGGAATGATTTTGGGAGTATCATAACTAAAAACTTAATATATGATGTAAAAAGGTAATACATTTTTTACTTTTATTGAATGTTTACAATGCAAATCCAATTAGATCCACTTATTTGGTAAACAAAGCAAGTCTCTCATATAATATATCTACTGAAAAATACTTTACACACTATTGTAAATAAATCATATGAACATTTTCATATTACTATTATTAAATCACAATAATATTAGTGAAATTCATTTAAAAACTGAACAAATATAAATGTACACACATTTACACAAGTCAATGCATAGATTCAATGATGGGCTAAAAATCTGTGGATTTCTGCGCTCACAGAATGGCCTACTCATTGAATAAAATGTTGCCATTTCAAGTAGTTACAAAAACGTTTGTAAAGTGCACTTTAATCTTCCTTTTTTCTGTACTGTTTAAAAGAAAATATCCTTTTAAAATTGCAAACAAATGCAAACATGTTGTATAAAATCTGAAAATTGGAGATGGAAAATATGAAATAGTCATTTCTTGTAAAAACAAAAAAATCTCTTCTTTTTTTTTGAAAATCATTTTTAAAGTGAATCTAACTCAATGAATTTAATGTTACTTTTTAAGAATATTTTTTTCAAATAATATTTTCTTGTAAAAGGTATTTCATTAGGGGCAGCATGATGGCGCAGTGGGTAGCACAATCGCCTCACAGCGAGAAGGTCACTGGTTCAGGCCTTGGCTGGGTCAGTTAGCATTTCTGTGTGGAGTTTGCATGTTCTCCTTGTGTTCGCGTGGGTTTCCTCCGGGTGCTCCGGTATAGGTCCAAAAACGTGGTATAGGTGAATTGGGTAAGCTAAATTGTCCGTAGTGTATGTGTGTGAATGAGAGTGTATGGATGTTTCCCAATGATGGGTTGCAGCTGGAAGGGCATCCACTGTGTAGAACATATGCTGGATAAATTGGCGGTTCTATCTGCTGTGGCGACCCCCCAGAAAGGGACTAAGCCGAAAAGAAAATGAATGAATGAGTGTATTACAATAATCTGTTTTATTTTGAAGTTATTTCCCCGATGAAAAAAAAAGATTAGAAACAGAAACACTAATAGTATTTTATTATAAAACTGTCGTCTTTATTTACAGCTTCAGATAAACATTTTACTTATGATATGTATTTCTACACAGTAAAAAATATCTGTTAAAAAATCTTGTTAATTAATATGTTAAACATATTTTGTGTTGTCTGTTTATTCACGGTTGTGAATTGAGTTCTGGGACGTTGATCTCTGCTCTGTCAACTTTTGATGTTGAAAATGCAACTATGCAGGTTAACAGAGTGACTTTTAGTAACATTTTAGTAGTTTGAGACAAGATATTAAGATATAATATATAGAGAATCAAGTTTGTGAAATAACAGAAAATAAGGCATAATACACAACACCAACCCAGATGATAAATCACTTTATACTGTTAAAATTGTTCATAAAGGTGCCATAATGCTATTCAAAAGCCTAAATAAGTGGGGGAAAAACACCACAATCCACAAGTAATTGATTGTTCATCTCCCCTTGACCTTTAGGTTTTATAACTGGATGACAGAGACTGAAGACTTCATTCAGACCTCTGGATCTTCATTTGAGACGTCTCACATGAGTTCAGAGTCACAGTCCCCGTTAATCAAAGACGGTAAGATGTGAACATAAGCAGAGTCCAGCCTGATCCACAGTCGTCCGGCCCGCGGTGCAGTGCTGCATCTCTGGTCAACTGGGAGTCTGAGATGAAGCACTGTAGCTCGGGAGGACAACACTGCCAGCTCATTCAAACAACACAACACACATGCATTTTACATACGTGAGATTGCTTTTGAGTAACATGCTAATTAATAATTACCACTTGCCTAACCATAGAGCAAATGTTGTTTTTCAGTCCCTCCAGGATTTTGTGATTCTTTGATGGAGCAATTTAATGCATAATAAAGCAAATGCCTCAAAATCCTAACAATTTTTTTTAACATTGGCAGAATTTGTCACAAATTTAAGATATATCTTAACTCTCAGTGCTATTTCCAAAGTCTCAGGGTACTTATGGTTATGTATATGGCCACAAATTGAAATATGTTATGAAATACATGTAAGTATACATGCATGCTGTATAGAAATACAAAAATACATATCGTCACCTTAGAATTATAAGGCTCTATCTGACATTTTTCTCAAAATTGAGTTATTGACATATTCTTATTAAATGACAACTTATTTACATTATGGGATGTTTCTTTATAAGTTGTTTACATTTTAAGACTTTTTATTTAAAAAACAAATGTTACACACATACTGTTTGCTATGGAATGCATAAACTTTGAAGCTCAATATCTCAAAATCATTCAGAATGCAGATAGAACCTTATAATTCCAAGGTGATGTTATATTTCTCTAAATCTCCCAATAACTTCTCTTCTGTAAGATGACATTTAAATATTTGGTTTTATGATAAAAACTCTGTCATTTAAGTTGTGGATTGGCAAAACACAATGCAGTTGAAGTAGTGATTAGTTTGTTATATTTACAGTTTTTCTCCATTGGTTTGGCTCAGTTCTTGAAACAGGAATTACATTCTCAAAACTCTAAGATTGTTTTGCAAAACAGTCTTACAGTTCAGCACAACACTATAGCTCACTCGCAAAAGCTCATATCTTTCCCAAAACTGTTCGTTCATGTGTCAAAACTAAATTTCCTTCTCATTTAAACAGTCAGTGCCCCCAAAATCCTTTGTTACTTTTGCATTGCGTAAGCACTGCAAGTCTAAATGTTTAGATGTTTTATCACTATGACAGAGGATCATTGAAATGTTCCTCATGTCCACCTTTCAGTCTTAGCCAAGTTTTTGAAAATGATTACTGTTTTTTTTTGTCTTTTGACAGAATGCAACTGTGTAAAAAACTAAATAAAATAAATTGATAATATTTTAAAAAATTATAAGAAATAAGGATTTTCAGTCTGATCTGTCGAGGAAATGTAACTATTT
Source organism: Danio tinwini (assembly GCA_903798205.1). NCBI lineage: Eukaryota > Metazoa > Chordata > Actinopteri > Cypriniformes > Danionidae > Danio > Danio tinwini. Next base: position 14,088,001 of record CAIGQZ010035043.1, on the reverse strand, counting down.
TACGTTTTGTCAGTTCAGTGGTTAATTTCTATGTGTTCAGTCAGATGAAAATGTACGATTTAAAAAAAAAAGGTCTGGCACCCAACCCCACCCCTAAACCCAACCATCATTGGGGGATAAGCAAATCATACTAAATTGTATGAATGAGATCATACAAATTCATCCAAATTAGCCACTAAATCAAAACATTACGAATTGCCGTGAGATAGTGTTGGGATTTTAGGTTAAGAGTAGCCTCCAAGGTTTGACATCATACATTGCACTCATACTGCCAATAAAATTGTAACTATTATCAATCACACGCATAAAGTAATTAACATACATCAGAATAAAAAGGTACTGTATACAGCATAATATACTGTAATATAAACACACAAACTAAAAACAATGAAAATGATATACAGCCTACAGTGCCTGATTGCTCATCTGAGATGTGTGAAATTCCTCCTTTGTTAGTCAAGTTTTAGTTTCACCTGACTGCCAGTTGCTGTAATAAATGTCTCAAATATTCCTCATATATGATATTCATGGTATTATGTTCTTGACTAATTTTGACAATTGAACAGACTATTGTGCATGTAATGACTTGTACAATGAAATGACGCTGACACATTTTGAAAAGAACAACCATTGAACTGAGAATCAACAATCAGTTTAGATCAACTAGATCTATTCACTTTTGTGCTAAATGTAGGCTACCTGTACCTAATCATTTGCAAAGATGTACTCAGACATTTGCAATTTGATGAAATTAATGAGAAAATCAATTCTGTTGTGAACAATTGCCAAGTGGTTTGGAGGTTTGTCCATGTTGTTTAGAGAATGCAATTCCTGTTTCAAGAAATGAGCCAAACCAAAGGAGAGAAACTGCAATAAATGTGTTAATGACTCTGCTAATGTGAAAGTGATTTTTCTACTGTATTTTGATCATTCACAGCCTTTTGTGTATCAAATATGATGTTTTGGGCTTTATAGGATTCAAAGATAAACATAAGTGTCTTTCTCTCTTGTGTTTCTTTCAGCATTTATAAGCCCAATTATTCTTGAAGTAAAAATAGATAAAAGTGTGAGAATATTGTTGTCTGTGTATAATCTCACAGCAAAATAAGTCATTTTAGGCTACAAAAACTTTGGGAAAAATTCCTGGAGGGACTGGTTATTTTACATGTGCATCTGTTGCTGTCAGTCTTCTTCATTTCCTCACCCCCGGGGTCCAGTTTTCCCAGGAATCCCTTGGTCAATCGAAAGGGGGATTCCTGGAAATACTGTTCTTGGGGTTGGGGCTGGTCTACTGAATATGACAGTACATATTTTTGGCTTTACCTCATTTTAGATTTTATCATGTGTTGCTGTCATCATTTGGCGCATTCATGCTTTGCTACATATAGTAAATAAATGTATAGAAATAGATGACTACATACAGTAGAATGCTGATCAAACATTTGGGGTCAGCAAGATTTTATTTTGTGTTTTTGAAAGTGTTGTTAGGCACTTGTTTACTCAAGTGTTGTTGAGTAAAACTTTATAAATTATTATTTATTTATTTTTTACTTTTTTCTGTTTTATTTTTTATTTAAATTGTTATTTAAGGTCAATAAGACATTTCTTTTTGTTTCTAGATGTTTATTATCCTCGCCAAGACTGCAGAAATACAGTGAAATTGGTAAAACAAATATATATTATTAGAATACTTTCTTTTTTATATAATATTTTCTTTATTCTGAAGTAAAAGAAGATAAATGACCCCATGATAAGAGATAGATAGATAGATAGATAGATAGATAGATAGATAGATAGATAGATAGATAGATAGAGAGAGAGAGAGAGAGAGAGAGATAGATAGATAGATAGATAGATAGATAGATAGATAGATAGATAGATAGATAGATAGATAGATAGATAGATAGATAGATAGATAGATAGATAGATAGAGAGAGAGAGAGACAGAGAGACAGACAGACAGACACTTGTCAAATGTTTTCTTCCATTACAATGTTTTAATAAAGCTATTATTAATCAAACTCTTTTTATACTGAATTTATTTCTTAATATGTGTGTCTGTAGTCTATATAGATTATTTCTGTTTCAAGTCTCCACAAAGCATGTAGGCCTACTTGTATATAACGCGTGAAATAAAGAAACAGCGCCATCTATTAGTTCAAATATGAATAACAGCCATCATGAAGTCCACAAGGGGGCGCAGCAGAGTTTATGGAGGAGCGGAAGAGCAGAAAACAGGCCGCACGTGGAGACTCATATTACCTCAGTTTACGCTGGAATACTTTGCATATTTACATTACCGCTGTACATCTGTAAAAAAAAAAAAACATGTAACCACATGTGTACACGAGAACAGCTTGTCTGAAGGACCGTTTATTCGTTTTTCAGTTCAAAACAGCGGTATATCAAGATCTCCAATCTCTGTTATGGAAGCCAGTTTGTGCCACCACATGGGGGAAAACATTTGTGGGCTGTATTGTGATTCTGAGTTTATATTTTGCGATTTAGATTTTTTTTTCTTCTTCAGAATTGCAGCTATTAATCACTTAGAATTCAATCTTATAATTTTGCTTTAAATTTTCTTAGTTCGGTTAACATTTGGCTTGTTTTTCACAGAATTGGAGGTGTATTTTACTACCATGGTTTGCCAGTTTTCAGACTTTCTCACAAATAGTTTAATTTGCAATCCTCAGAATTACAACTTTATTTTTTGTCAGTTTCCAGTCAGGCTTTCTTGCAAATTCTGACTTTATTCTGAGTTTATTTCACCCAGTTGTGAGTTTAGATATCTCACAGTTCAGATTTTTCACTGTTATTTTTGTTGTTTAGAGTTAAATCTTTTCGCCGATTCTAACTTTATTTGTCAGAATTCTCAGTTTGTCTCTTAATTGTGGCTTTTTTCAAGGAAATTTAAAATAAAAAGACTAAATTGGGAATGTATAACACGTTGCACAATAGAAACCTCTGATGCAAGCTTTGGATCAGTCACAAATCAAAGTGTATATCTCACAATTGTACATTTATATGTCCGAATTGAAATCTCGAAATGTGTATTTTATAATCTATTATAAAACATTCTTTACTTAAATGTAAACTCACAAAATCTGAAATGTAAGATATATAGGCTACCACACAACATGTCTCGACAGAAATTAAGTTAACCTAATTATTGTTGTTGGGGGTTTTTTTGTTTTTGTTTTTTACAATTTTTTGTGGATTAAACATAAAACAATTAAGTTGTTCCACAAGAATTGTGTTGTTTTAACTCATGTTAAATAAGTAGTGTGAACAAGCAGCAGTCATTTTTCAGTGTGTGATTAAAAAAAAAATTTTCAGTGTTTGAGAGTTTAAGCCACAGTTTATATCCTCCATCAGAGATCAGTGTCATTACTCTTGATATGTTATGCTTGCTTATGAGGAAGGATCTGTGCACATTCAGTTCTGTTGATTCAACCTGGCAGAAACGCTGATTCGAAGATGCATGTGCTTCAGAAGACAAGACGCTACACAAGTGACGACAATGTGGCTTTCAGGTCAAATCAAGAATTTCTGCCTTTGTCTACATCTTTTAGGGGGGTTGCAAGACATTTGTGGAAAGAGCAGATATATAGCCAAAGGGAAGACAATAATATGCATTTATTATTGTATCTTCATATATACAATGTAAAAGGCTGGGGTTCTGGAAAAAAAACTAGTAAAATAACGACTGTTAAATTACAGAAATTTGCTGTAAACTAACAGAGGTTGAGTTACAGAAATTTAAGGAAACTTCTGCGATACAATGTTCATTATTTTACAGTAAATTTCTGTAATTTGACATTATTTTACGTGTTTTTAAACCGTAAAATTACAGATTTTTTTACAGTGTATATAAACGTATGTGTTTTTTTTTCCAATATACTAAGTGAACTTTGCTTAAATTAAATGGTTGTTTAAGACACTAACTAATACATTTAGGTATTATCTTAAATAAAATCTTTTCAATGTTGTGTGAAATCATTCTGAAGCTTATCTTCATTGCATTAGCCTACATTTATTGTGGATTATTCCATTAAAAATTGGTTTCTTGAATTTTTTTCGGTTTAAACATTAGTCAGTGTCATCTAAAAAATTAATATAACCATGTTTGAAAACATAGCGTCTATTTGGTGCTATGAAATGACAACATTTTTATTCATAATTGATGAAATGTCATCAGAATTACCAGCAGAAAAGATAATAAAACTAAATGTTGGCTCAAACCCAGATCATTTTACTATTTTATTTCGGATAAGGTTTATTTAAAGGGTTTATTTCAGTTTTAGTCACCTAAAAACAACCCAGTTTGTTGGTGTGTGAGAGAGTATAACAAATTGCTGGACTTAGTAAGAAAGACTAAATTGTGAAGTACTGCTCTCTGGCTGCAATAACAGGTAGTCTGCATGTTTGGAAACGACAATGTCATCTCTATCCTTAATTTGTAGATATTCCTTGATGTATTTATTTATTTACTTTGTGCAGAGCTGATTTGAGTGTTTTAATATTGTCATGTAAAAGATATTCAGTGATTGTATTTATTTGCACATCACTTTACTGTGAAACATAATGGGCTCTTTATGATTGTTTGGATGCTGTGTTGCTTTAATTAGTATTAGTCATTCCAAATAAAATAATTAAATGTGTGTGTTGTTTATGTACTGAATATGTAATGTGACATAGGAACAAATGTACAAACTCATATCTCAACCCAGCATAATCAGAACAAGAAATCGTTTTTTTTTTTTTTCACAGGCTATAGCCAGTGCCTTTTTGTATAGTGGATAAAGGAAATGCTAAACAGTAAGATTTTCCATGCCTTTGTTTGCAGATTAGCAATAAAACATCTATGAGTCATGATTCTCTGCTCAAACAGCATGGAAACCTCAGAAGGCTGATCCACGTGTCTGAAGAACACTTGAGGAATCGAAAAAAAAAAACTCCATCAGTAAAACTGACTCGAGCAGCATGTTCAGGACAGGATTCAGATGGAATAGGTCTATACAGTCAAACGTCACTTAATGGACAGATTTGAAAAGTTTGGATACTTTTACATAGCCTCTTGTTGTATAAAAAAAGTTATCTGTAAATGGCAAGTATAAACTCTGACCTACATGTTACACAAAGCTCAGTTCTGGCTCAGACATGCACATATGACGCAGAAGAACAGATCCACAGGGTGGAGAGACTGGTATGGTTGGTAATGGTGTGTAAACGTGACACACACACACACACAAACTGATTCATCTGATTATGGCACACCTGGCATGCCAAGGTGTGTTCTTTCTCTTCCCTCCATTTTTCTCTGTCAAATGCCAGTGTTGCCAAGGCCAAACGTCTTTAGCCATCTGTTAAACCAAGACCACACACTGCCGCCCCATTTGGACTGTGAGTTCCTGCGATCTGCCACACTGACCACTGTGTGTTGTTCAGATGGGTGCTATTCAGTCTTTAGAGTAACATGTTTTAGCACGACTGCTGTTTGAGTGGATATTAATCAACAATGTGAATAAACACTCAACAATTATTTTGATGCTTGTTCAAACTTATTGAAATTGCTTATTTAAAATGAGTTGAATCAACACAAACTCTTGAGCTTTTTCCAACACAATCTCACAACAATTCTTAAAGAGCCCCTATTATGGGTTTTTAAAATTGACCTTCCATGTAGTGTGTAACACAGCTCAAAGTGAAGTGAAATCTCCAGCTAAAGCTTAAATCTGAAAGTGGACAGTTGTTAAAACTATTGATTCATCTAAAAAGAGTCGACTCATAGTGGTTTAAATGAATCGTCTTGATAACGAGTCTTTAGCCGTTTCGGCGTGATGTCGATAGGAAACAATGGTTGCATGCGCAGACCTACAAAATTTAAACCCCGCCCACTAACACAGCAGCAGTTCTCACTGTTTGGCTTGAACTTGCTCCCAAGACAGGCAAACAGTACATACTGTACTGTCACGTGATTGACAGCACACATTGGGCACTCAAGGACACTAAGCTGTTTGCATTTAAAGAACATTATATTTTTCTGTGTGAAATACAAGGGATTTTATGTATACTAGTATTGAACAGTTCATTCCAGTGCATTAATGTGAGAGTATGCCGTGGGAGCGAGTTCAAGCCCAATAGTGAGAACAGCGCCTACTAGGGTCACAATACGATGGTCACAGAATTTGGTGTAATGTGCAAAATAAGGACAAATTATTAGGTACAGGTCAAACAAAGGCAGGCTGGACTTCAGGCTGGTGCACAGCACTGGTTGGGCAAAGCAGAGTACAGGTAAGCCCTGAGAACATAGAGGTGCCACCGCAATGGTTGCAAATAGAAATGATCTACAGCTGAGAAGGGAGAAAAGCTCCAAAATCATAGGCGGAGCGTGTGTAAGGCTGGGGAAGGCTTAAGCCTGGTTTATACTTCTGCGTCAAGTGATCGCCGTAACCCACGGCGTATGCCTTGCGCGTAGCTGTGCATTTATACTTTTGCGCACTGTTTCTGTTTTTTCTGCAATACACTTCCGAAACACTAGCTGGCAGTAGGTGTTTTTGTTTTTGTATGTCAAGTTTGGTATTTTGTTTTTTTCTGAACACTTCCTTAATATACAAGTGGCTTAAATTCACTCATTTTGAGGCGGGAACCGGCGGACGTGCAACAACTTAAATCATAAGGTAAAAACAAAACAACAGTCTCCATCCGGAGCTCCTTCACGGGACTTCACACTTGTAAACACTTGCTGCATCGGGCGCGCAGCTCTCACCTCCGCCCACACTCGTCAGTGATACCAAGCCGACCAATCACACAGCTTGCCCTACGAGTACGTGGTACATTTTTTGAGAGGTGTGCGTCAACATCGCCGACGGTTACAGCGAGGGGCTATGCGTCCAGGTGTAGGCTGCGCCGTAGCATATGCGTGCGCTTGACGCAGAAGTATAAATTAGTCTTTAGCCTCCCCCTGGCCACAGACCACAAAGATAGCAGCAAAAAAAAAATGCATTGAAAACATGTAACAGGTGTAAGGTGGAATATGAAAGAAATTTAATGTTGATGATTAACAGAACATATCTATTGTAAGTTTGTTAATCAAATTTAAAGTCCCCCTCTGCACAAAAATGGAACTGTCCAACTCTGCACTTTGCACTGCTGAGCGCTGTTTATTACTGGAGTTTGCAGCAGCTCTGAAAACCAAACCAAAAGTGCTAACCAGCAGACTATTCTGATAGAATGATAATAATATATTACACTGACACCCAACCCATCCCTCCCGGTCCTCACTTTCATCCGCAAACCGGTCACTTTCTATTCACTTTCGGGATGACGGACATGATCGTCGTTTGCCTAGAGCGCCAGTTCAGCTTGCTCCGGCCCTGGTCTAGCCTAGTGTAGTAATCTTGTTTAGGCAATCGTTTGGAGTTTTACATTTTAAAGGTCAAATATTTAATGCTGAATTAGAAATTCGGTTTTCGATTGGCCTCATGAAAAAGAGAATGATTTCAGATTCTTGACACATTTTTGCAATTTAACAACAACAACACTGCTGCAAAAGGTAGGGCAGTGGCTAATATTTATATTGACTACCATGTCAAAACACTTTTTTTTTTGTTA
>CAIGQZ010035043.1:14055931-14070640 GCA_903798205.1 Danio tinwini | reverse complement strand
ACACACACACACACACACACACACACACACACACACACACACACACAAAGCTCTTTGAAGAAGAATGTGCTCTCATTCAAGGCAGTGAATGTGTTTGAACTACACAAACTGGCGGTTTTTGTTGAACAGGTTTGTTCTTTGGGTCGCTCTACAGAGCAGCTGTTTTATACATGTGCTGATCTGAAGCAGTCCCTTCCCCCCTCTGCTCACGTTTATTTTCCTGCGTTGTCCTACTAGAGACTACACTAAAAGGAACACTCCACCTTTTTTTGGAAACGGGTTTCATTTTAAGAGTTAAACAGCTGAGTTTTACCATGTTTTTATCTATTCAGGCGATATTCGGGTCTAGTGAGAGCACTTTTAGCCTAGCTTAGCATAAATCATTGAATCAGATTAGACCATTAGCATCTGTCAAAAAAAAAGGTTTAGATAATTTTCCTATTTAAAGCTCAACTCTTGTATTGTTACATCATGTACGAAGACCAATGGAAAATGAAAAGTTGCCTTTTTCTAGACTGGTGTAGCTAGGAACTACTACTCTCATCTAATAGCATTTGTAAATTGCTTCTTACATGCTGGTTGTGTATGAATGGCTTGATGTAGAAATACGTTTTGGTTTGTGTTATTTGTGTTACTTTGTATTTAATTTTCATTTTATTTAGCTTTTTGGGGGGGTATTTAGTATTATTGAATGCATTTCTGCAATAATTCCATCTTGGCATTGCTATAATAATATAATATAACTAAATGGGGCGTCACGGTGGCGCAGTCTATTTAACACTTTTCCCAACTAAAGGGAAAAGTGTTAAATAGAAAAAAAAAAAACTTTTTAAAAGATAAACTTAAAGTTTTTGAGTGAGATGCTAATGGTCTAATCCGATTCAATGATTTATGCTAAGCTAAACAAAAAGTGCTCCTGCCAGATCCGGAGATCAGCTGAATTCAACTGTTGAATTCAAGGGGAATTGTAGGTTTATAAAATAAAAAGTGTAGTGTTCCTTTAAAAGGAAAGTTCACTTGAATATAAAATAAACTTTCAAACATGTAGAATTTCTGAAAAAGAATTTTGAAGACTATCAGAAACCAGCAGCTATTGCCTACCATGGTATTTTAGTTTGTTATAATGCTATGGATGTCACACACTCTTCAAAATTTCACCTTTTGTGTCCAATATAATAATAAATTGAAAAACTAATGAAATCGGAGTAAATGGAAAGCAAGTTTTGATGTTTGGATGAACTTTTCCTTTAAGACTCGCTCACACCAAATATAGTAACTATAGCATTAATGGCCGACCACTGTTTTTTTTTTTAAGCCTGGTTCCAGAAGTTCTTCTTAATCATTTGAGTTATGATTCAGTCATAATTCAGAGCAGCTGAGTTTGATCTCAGCTTCATCTTTTTGCTTGATTTTCATATAATTTTTTCATCACGCCTAAGATGTGAGAATGTCAGTGCATTCGTGAACAACATCCTTATCTTACTATGGGAAAAAAACAAACGATTTCCGTGTCCAGTTTGTGTATTGGCATTTTTAAGTAGTAACAGCACGCAGTTGAGGTATCATCTTTTTAATTTACGTATAATTTAAGCTTCCGACATTTTGAACCATCACTGCATCGAAATCAACATACTATATAGAGAATAGGATCCGATTTACAATGTGCATCCCAATTTCTGTACTTGTGTGCTCCTCTATTTTGTGTATTAATTGGTGTGCACTTTAAAACTTCAAAATGTTCATTTCAAGTGTAAAAAAAAAAACACATTTTAAGTTGGATGTTGGACATGCTCAACTGACAGCTTTGTGTAGAGCTTTCAAGCTGTGTTGATCAATTGTTTATGTGTTAAAATTGTCCAGAAAAGCTCTCTAAATTCAGTGGAATTTTTGTTTTAATACTATGGATGTCACACATTCTTCAAAACTTCACCTTTTGTGTCAATCATAAAAAGGAATCTCGAAAAACAAATCAAATGCAAGTAAATGCAAAGCAAGTTTTGACATTTGGGGGCACTTTTCTTTAAAGACTTGTTCACACCAAAAACAATAACTATAGACAACATGATTGGCTGACCGCTTTTTCTTTTTTTTTAGCCTGGTTCTAGAAGTACTCCTTAGTCATTTTTGTGAGAGAAACAAAATTAAATAACTTTAGTTATAAGTAGGCCCACATGGAATCTGTGTGCGCAGAATTCAGCAGATTTTTAGCCCATCATTAATTCTGTTTATTTACTTGAGTAAATGTGTGTAAATCTGAATTTATTCAGTTTTTAAATTACACATATTAAGGTTTTAGTTATGAGACTCCCAAAATAATTCAGCAGAAATCCGCAGATTTTTACTAAAATTCTCGAGAGAAATTGCAAAAAACATCCGCAGATTCCGTCAGGCTCTAGTTATAAGCCATGATTTAAATCAGCTGAGCTAGATCTTAGAATTTCCAACTTTATTTTTCTGATTTTTTTATTACAACTAAGATGCAAGATTGTCAATTGACTCGTAATTAATAGTTCTCCTACTATGTGAAAAAGCAAATGATTTATAGCGCGCCCAATTCATCCAGTTCTCCAGTCTGTCACATTTTTAAGTACTATCAAGATATCTAGTTTTATCTTTGTGATTTACATGTGTCAGTGCATCCAAAACAACACACTGTACAGGATCCAATGTAAAACGCACATCCCAATTTATGTGCTTGCTATACTTTTTTATTTTTAAAATGTATTAGGGTTCGACTGAACATCTCAAAACAAAAACACACTTTAATTTACGTAAAAAAAAACTAATCTTTTTTGTGTTGGATGTTGGACACATGATGCCCAAATAACAGCTTTAACTGTGTAGAGCACAGGTGTCCAAACACGATCCCGGAAGGCTGGTGTACTGCTGGCTTTACTTGCTTTCATGCTTTAACACCTGCCAGGAAGTTTCTAGTATACACCATTTCAATGTGGTCATATCATTGGCCCATGAACATTTTTTGCTTGCTATAAAACTATTTCATAAATGTAACAAAAGGCAATTCAATCATAACAATGTTAAAACAGCTATCATACCATTATTTAATAATATGTGGCTCTTTTTGGATTCTCAGAAGCTACAGAAATTAAAAATGTAAAACAGTAAATACGTTAAGCCCATTGTTTTTGTTTGTTTATCTCTCAAAATGGTCAATAATAGCTTGATTAGCTGGTTCAGGTGTGTTTGATTAGGGTTGGAGCTAAACTCTCCAGAACACCGGCCCTCGAGGACTGAGTATGGACACCCCTGATGTAGAGCCTTCAAGCTGTTGATGAATGACCAAAAATATATATATACAAGATGGACACATCACATGATGTGTAAATTTATAGTGTATTAGATAGGACAACTCCCAAAAAAAAAACAACAAAAAAAAACAACACTCCTTTGGCCCACCACTTTCAAGTTTGCAGCCAATGGACAATTTAAGTGATGAATTTAAGTAACTGACAGATAGGTCATGTGATAATGACATGTCATTATGTACATTTTAAACCAGTCTGCGCATCTGGGACAGGGAGATAAAATGATTTGCAGGCTCTACTATTAAGGAAAGTGTCAGTAAATTTCTGTTGTATGACAGGGCAGCCAGTTACTTTTCAGAGATACCTTTGAAAAAGTACAGTTTGCTGCATCTTGTCCTAGAATTGTACAGCCTAAAAGAAAACCTTTAAATTCTGCCATCATACTCCCTTCACAATCCTGAGTTGTTTTTTTCTGAAACACAAAAGACATTCTGAAGAAAGTCGTAAACCTCCAAGTATTGATTTCTATATTACTAGTTTTTCCTTGGAAGTCGGTGATTACCAGTTTCTAGCTTTAGAACAAATGCTAGTTAACAAATGCATAGAGTTGATTGATCTAGCAGAACACACGTCTAAAGGTTTATCAATTATTACGATTAGAAATAAATTTCCCTGTGGAGACTGTACTGCTGGAACTGGGCTGCTTTGCTATATAATAAGAATAAAACAATAGCAGAAGCCACTGCTAACAATATCACTACATATTTTCTTCCCAGCTAATTACTGATAAACACAGTGCCAATCAAAACCAATCCTTATCTGCCAACTTTGAAGAGACTGAAGATTTAAAACGGATGACAAAATTGCAGCACAAATAAAAGGGTTATGGATTCTTGGCGTTGAAGCTAGTTACTGCACAATATTTTGTTTCAGCATTGATATCGCAATGTGATCATCTGCAATAGTCACAACATGAACATACGGAATGTTGAGTCTGGATTATAGTTAATCATTTCGCAGGGAAAAAAAAATAAAACAATTGAGGCCTGTGACTGTATGAGGGTTTTAAAAGCATTCTGGCATAAGAAATGATACCGTTCATAACTGACAAATTAATAATGATTGAAATGTTAATAAAACAAAGACTATGGAATAATATTTTACATTGATTTTTCAATTGCCGTACACCTGAATAGTTTGACTCCTCAGAAAACAATTAATCTGTGCTTGTTTAATTAGTATCTTTATTGAACTTTTCGATACTTGTAGATTGTTTCTTATATGCACTGCACTACAGAATCATTAAAATTAATCTAAAATGAAAAATTCTTTCCCAAATATTAAACTCTAGTGAAACTGTATTCATATCGCAATATATATTACAGAATTTAAAAAAATATATCACAATGTTAAGACTTATCCAATGTCGTACAACCCCACTAGTTACCATTTTTGGTGTGAACAGGACTTTCCCAGCACATTTTAAACCAGTTTGTGATTTACACAATTTAATAGGAGGCAAGTTATAACTACGCTTTTTGCCATACCTACTGATGACTCAATAAGCAAGTCTGATAATGATGCTGCCTTGCTGAGAAAAAAAAAAGCTATAATTGGCAACTCATAAAAGCATTAATCACCCATTGCTGAATACTGTAAAACATCGACATGTGAGAGGCAAAAATGAACTGAAGCAGTTGTTTCTGTGGTGTGTCAAGCACATTAACCAATTTCCACACCTGCCATTTGAAGCCATTTTAATATTTACAGATAGAAATCCTGGAAATCTGAAACACCACAAGCACCTAGAACTACCCATCATCCCCACAAGAACTGCTTTCCTGGAATACAGCAATACCTCATTTCCATAAACGCGTCCCTTTTTAACACTTGAGACAAATTCATTCAAAGCTTTACATCTTTTTGGGAACCAAGCAATTGCTTTGCTCCATTTTAAAGCATTTCATGTTGATTTTCTGTTTCAAATAAAAATAAAACAGCCTGGTTGTGAGGTACTTCAACAATAGATGTGCAGACTAGAGACAGATATCTGAACAAATGGAAAGGGGAGGGGGAAAATCTATCAGTAATCCAAGTCATGTGCGTTTTGTTAAAATTACAGAGACTGGGACAGCAGTTCTGAGAAGTCATTTTAATTTATTCTGACATGCTAAAAGGGAATAAATTACACTTTTATAGACTGTCCAGCTGTAATGTACTTAAAGCTGGTTCTGAGGGACAGTTTGGGAGTAAGAAAAACAACTAAAAGAAAAAGCCAAGTTACTGGTGTGCATTTGTCCTGGCTACAAGAATAAAAAAAATTAAAATAAAAAAAATCAAACTGCTCTTGCCTCACAAGACTCCAAAACCATATAGAAACAAAACCCTCCCAACATTTTCTTTGTGATGGAAAAAAAAAAAAAATTAAAAGAAAAAAATGCTACCAAACAGCAGCGAAAAATTGTTGCAGAGAGAAAAAGTCCCAGAGATATTTTACAAGAGGATCTGCTTCACCACAGAAAGCAGCAAAAAAAAAAAAAAAAAAAAAAAAAAAAAAAAAAAAAAAAAAAAAACACACCCTTTCCCAAAAAATTACCAATTTCATACAGGGAAAGACAACTCTATAAAACTGAAAAAGTATATTTTTTTCTGATAAAAAAAAGATATATGCATATAAAATGGTAACGGGAAGGGTGGAGTGAGCACATTTTTTATCTCGAAAACAAAACATTGAGCCTATCATAGCAATTAATCGTACGAATGGTTACTTTCTCAATCAACATGAACATTTTTTAAAGAGGAAAAAAAACCCAGATCGATGCATACAATTTTCATCTAAGCAATTAACATACAGGTTTAGTTCAGAGTGATGCCTAATTTGTAATGAATATGCTTTTGTGGAGTTTATTCTTTTATTTTTTTTAGACTTCAGAATATCAAGTACAATATAGTTAATGCAGCGCTCTAAAGAGAAACCTAGTAGTCACTAGAATGTTTTTTTAATCTTCACATTAGAAGCTCTCTAGCAAATATCAGCAGGCAGAATCGTAATTACCTTTTTAGAAAAAAAGAACAAAACCCAATGTTTGCCTTTTTAATTATTTGGATACACTTGAAACAAAACCAAAAGAAAAAGAAAGAACGAAAAACAAAATCAGGTTTAATCTCAGATGTTTCACTTTGTTTGAAGGAAGAAGAATAAAAAAATTAAAGGATGCAAATGTGTCTCGGATGTCTCCATTCTGAAGAGTGTCTGGGTTCGTGCCACACTCTGTGACGATGACAAGGGGGGAAAAGGGGGCCAAAACTGCTCTGATGGGCAACCAAAAATTCAGGAAGGACCCCAAACAGATTTCCTGAAGGAGAAAACTCGGGAAAAACATTGGCATGTGCGCAATTAGATCCCCATTTTCTACAGTTTTCCGTTTCAAAGAAGGAGGGGAGGCGAAAAGTCTTAAGGGACAGGACAATAGAAAAGGCTACAGCTTCCAACTCCAAACCAAGCCTGCTTCTGTGTGTGGATATAGTATATACATACCAATATATAGATATATGCTGAGCATCTTATCTATATATACCGATTACATATATAGTATATGGAACGAAAGTTCTTTAACAGGAAAAAGGTTGCCCACAGTGCCTGGCAGGTTCTGGTGAATTTGATCCTAGATGCCGGGGTGTGATTGGAAGGCAAATCCTGCTACGACCACTCTGCTCTGCTTCATTACATTGTCTTAATGCTTAGAAACCTGCAAGACAGGGAAACAGATAGATAGAGAGGAGAGGGTTAAGAGTTAGCGTCACAGAGTGAATGGGGTTGAGCTACTGTAATCAATGCGGCCAACCCAGTCAAAGCATTATTCAGTCCTGGAAGAGAGAAAGTGCAAAGTCATCAGTCCCTCTCTGCAGTGAAGTCGAGACTTGCTGCAGAGAATCTCAGAAAAACATTCATGTCGTCAAACTAATGGGAACAAACTTTTTCATTACAACGGTCCACTTACACTTACCATTTACCTGTGAATGACTGCATAATTGTAGCCGTAAGAATAGTAGCAACTAAATAGGTTTGCTAACACAATCATGAATGTGTTGCTCATTCATAGACTACTATAGTGGACTGAAACTTAACCAAGTCAGCTGCTGCACACAGTTAAATAAAACCAGCTCAGAGCAAAGCAGCTGTCCTTTCAAGAAGACTTCACACAAGGAGGGGGGCCTGACAATATTCCCTAAAACAGAACATAGATGATGCTACTAGCCATAAAAAGCAATGCTATCTACATAATAACCAATTTAAAGAACAGTCCATTTATCTGGAGAGCTCTATAATGTTTTTAACATAACTTTTTAAGGTTGGGACTCAATTAAAACTCTAATACAAGAAAAAGTAATAATTTTTTGTATTAACTAAAATATGCTATGGCTTTTATTACAAAGCAACTTATAATTAAACGTACGTCAAGCAAGCAAAATAGACAGTATTTGTATAGAGTATACACCACAGTAGACTTGCTTTAAATGCATTTTAGGTCTATGGTTATCAATGCTTTTATTGACAGCCTCTATTCCATGGAAAAGTTGTGAGAAATGAAAAATTGTTTCTGGGTCCAAGCTGCTACTCATTTGAATAGAGAAAATATTTTGTTTATGACCACTTTTTAGTCATATCACACATTAAAGTGAATTTTATATAAAATCATTGTGTACACAACAGGACTTGCTGTGACAGACACCAATATTTTAACAATTTATACAAATTAATAACTTTCTGGCCATCTGATATTAGACATTGATATATATTGTGATCAAGATTTTGAAAAGTATTACATCTTTGTAAACAGTTATTATTACCATTTGTTGAGTCTCTCCATACAGTTTGATAGAGTGTTTGGACCCGGAAGCTGCTTCACGTGACAATAACCGGTTTCAAGGTTTACAGAGGATTGGAAAAGTCAAGGTATTGAAACCACAATTTTTATACTGTTTTTAAGATATATTTAAAGAGTTTAAGTGGTTTTTAATGTGTTGTGAGGAAATCTATGCTTTTGAAACTTATGACAATAGTAGAAGTCAATAGTTTATTTTAATTATGTGTCCTGACACCAAAATATTACTGTTACGGTTCCAAAATATAATAAATGTTTCCTAAAATGTAATACTTTGTGTTAAATGGGGAAAAAAGTTGTTGATTTTACTAAGACACTTAAAAATTAATTTTACAGCAGTAAACAGTACCGTGATATTTTTATCCAAGGTTATCATACTGTCAGAAACTCATACTGGCCCATGCCTAGTGACGTCACACTTAACATGTGGATATTTCATTGCCTAATATTTTTTACTCCTTGTTTTGAATATTGTAGTTAAATTTAAATTATTTTGTATTGAGCGTAAATTAAAACAGTTTACAATGTTCTTAAAATTTTATTTAGGGCAATAAGCATTTTACAGTATTTATGTATTAAATAAAATGTGACCTATACACCAACATAACTCACCTGTATCTGGATCATAGACAAAAACTTTGTTAATAATCAAAATAAGGGCAATATTTAATTTGATTTGAGGCTTTCACAATTAATTTCTCAAAGCAGCTTTAGAATGGGACAGTTGAAAATTACATCATCCTTAATTTGAGATTTTAGTTTCACAAAAGTTAGTTGAAAGTACTTGACTTGCATTTATATGCTTTTAATGTACATAAAAGCACACCTCCTGATTTTGTGTGTCTCATGTAAGATAATATTTATGACTATATTTTGACAAAAAATATCTGTTATGTTCCATACACAAAAGTGATACAGCTTTATATTGCTATGAAAGCTTTATATTAAGGGTGGCTGAAAAATTGCCTGAAAAAAACCTAACACTGCAAGGTGTTTCAAAACATGTACATACACAACATCAAACCCAGCAGTCTGACAAACCTCTGACGCATGTAGTAATGTTTCCGGCACTCAACTGTGGTCTGCCTCTAAAAATCAATGAGCTTCTGCCTCAGGCAAACAGCCCATTATCAAACAGCACAATACAAACAGGGGTTCAGTTCAAAAAGTGTCATTTTTAGAAAGGCCACCTAATAAGAAAGAATATTTTTAAATCCAAAAGCCAAGCCATCGCCAATGTCACTGCTTCAGTCATTCATAACTAATCCACAATGGAAAGACGATCCAAATCAGTTGCCAAGTAACCTGATTGTTAGCTTCGAGCTGCTACTACTTGCAGAGTATAGTTATCTCAGCCTTGACATTTCTATGGACACTAATGAAACATTTGAGGGCGTGAAAAATGACTAGTTGAAGAGAGGAAGAAAATAAAATGCTTGACAAGTCTGCATTCATGGAGCGTGAGCAAGTATGCTGACGCAGCACTCTCAGGACAAATCCCACAATAATACAGCAGCGCAAGCTCTAGCTCTATGTTGTTACAGAACTAACAAAGTGGCACTGGTAACCAAGAAACCAACAATCCCCAGCAAATAAAGTTCTTTCAAGCTCAAACACTCACCACTTAAATTCCTTGCTCTGGCTGTTTAGCGAAGAATAGCTCTTAAAGGGACAGTACTCCATTTCTGAGCTTCTGCACATCTTTTAACAGATTGAGTTATTGCAATCTAAATAATACAATCACATATGTATGTTTTTTAAGCATGGCACATGGTGCATCCCAGCTTTTAAAGGGGGATGGGGTGCAATCAAACTAAAACAGCGTGCACAAAGGATTAGGCCGATGCCACCTCATCAGCAAATGCTATTCTTAGTTCAGCCACTTTTAAAAGCAGTTGTTCCCTGCCTTAAATCAGGACAAACATTCAGTGTAAAACGGTCTTCCTGCTTTTCTCCAAGCGTTTATGAACAAAGAGCATGACGTGAGCCATGAGATTGAAAAAAAGGACTCTAAAAGCCATGTGTAACGTCACAGAGGAAACAGATCACAAAGCTCTGCTGGGAAAAAGCTGCCTGCGTGGGTTAACGGCGCACTGTCTCTATATTAAAACCACCATACAAGGCCATCTAGGCTTTAAAGGGGAAAGAAAAAATGTATTAACTACCTCGTTCACTTGCTTTTTAATCTCCATTTCCTACTCCAAAGAATAAATAAATACATTCGTAATTTGATTCCAAAATTATGCAAAAATAGACCATTAGCCTCAGTTAAAATAAAGTCAACAATCATTTAAATGTGTATTGAGGGAAACTAAAATGCTTCTAATATGGGTGAACAGAAAGAAAGCTGCAGAATATATGCATAAAACATACAGATTATAGTATCATTCACTATCAAAAAGATTTATGATAAACATCAAGCCGAAACTAATGTGAAAAGAAAGTGAAACTATCGTGTGGGAAAAATACCACACATATACTTGCATAAATCTAAATGTGCCCACGCTTTGGTTTGCCTGCTTGACAAATGTAAGATGTTTGGGAATTTATGTAATGTTTCTGATTATGAAAACATGATTTAATGTAGTCCAAAAAAGGTAGATTAGACTTCTAGATATAGACTTAAACTTAACTGCAATATGCATCCATTGCAAAACAATTTATCTACGCGTTTGGTTAGGCTTCCTTGTTTTCCGAGGTCAAACTGACACATTTATTGGTCAGTCAAGTTTTAGTTGACTAAAAGTCTGATAACTGTACTCACTTTAGACCAGTGCTACTTTTAGTCACAATGGTTAAACTGATGACGACAATTATTTTGCTTAACATCACACATTGCAATTAAAGGTTATACTTCTTTTCATTTGAGTAATTTCAGCATTAATGCACATCAGCACAAACACCGTTTACCATTTTTTATGTTCCATCTATTTTTATGATTTATTATATCATCATAAATCAAATCTTTAAACGGAGAAAGATGGAAAAAATAAAAACTCATGCTTATTCCAAAAGCTAACAAATATTCTTGCAATTAATAATTCTGTATTATATTTTTAGAATCATTTAACAAAATTCATTAACACAGGGTCCCGCAAACCCTAAAACTATAGCAGTGATTTGCGACCCGCAAATTCCTCTTAGGTGGATATAAATATGCAAACGTTGCTAATAGAACAATAGGTCTACATAAACTCAAGCATAGACAATACAAAAATGTGCAACAGTCTAACTACCATACCATTTTTATAGTCATTTATTAATTTGTTTAATTTATTATTAACCTGAACTAAAGAGACTGGTGGACACAATGTTGTCAGCACAAGTCTATTCTTGGTTTAATTTTGAGATCGCCAGTCAGAGATCATTCTCAATGTTCAGTTGTGGCCTGTATTTACTTTTAATGTATTTGATTGCCATAAAGATGTCAAAAAGTTTAACATGCTGCTATAAAATCAATCTATGGTTATTTATGGTTAAAATATTGTCATTCTGGGGCGCACTCACACTATGCTATCCGAACCGCGCCCAGGCCCGTTTCCCTGATCATTAGAGAAGTGCGAGTGCTCTGAATCGGGCTTAGGCACGGTTCAGTTGGCCAGCCCTGGCCTGGTTGGAAGAGATGTGCCAGAGCACGGTTCACTTGGGCTCAGGCGTGGTACGCTTGTAGTTTGAGTGCAAAGCATGCCTGAGCCCGAAACTGAAGATGAGACGCGGCTTTTAAGGGACCGTTTCATATGAATTTATTAATCATTCATCCTGTTTAATGAATGAAAACTGTCGTAGATTATTAAAGATGCAAACCCCTCACTGCACGACAGCTGCACCTTCAGCAAACCTCCTAATTCCTGCAGCCTGAGGATTTTATGACTGTTTTTGAGCGTCAAAGGGGGCTGATCTGTTCGGCAAAACATTTGACTGCGTGTCACTGCATATCAAACGACTAAAACGATAAAACTAAAGAAATCTCCACTGTGCTGAGCGAGATCCCTTCTACTGAACTGAACAGCGCATCATCGATAACGCAAGCATGCTCGGGCACGAATGCAATGTGAGTGCGGGCCATCGGGGGAGACGGGAGGGGGGGACGAGCGTGCTTCGGCCCGGTTCAAGGCAACTGTACATAGTGTAAGTATGCCCTAATAGTTTAATACTTTTTTTTTTCTTTTTTTTAATCACTAAGCGACCCCCTGTCATTGTCCTGCGAACACCACTTTGGGAACCACCAATCTAACAGACATCAACATCAGGTCGGAAATTGCGAAGTAGAACTAAATGCTACTTTTAACTACAAAATACAACTTCTAGGTAGAAGGATGTAGATGTAAAGTCTGCAGGATGTAAACCATTAACAGTGAGAAACACCCAAACGCATTTGCTATACAACCCATATCAAACATAGCTGTAGCCTGACTTTAACAGGCACTAAAGACACATCAGTGGAAGAGAAGTGACAGCGGCTTTTCCACTTAACTGTGCCCTTCTACGCGTCAAGCCTACTCTGCATTAAACACACAACAGCTTTAGACTATATTAAAGCCTTCAACATTGGACCATGACTACTTATCACTAATGTAGTGGAAAACAGACTCTATACGCTCATTAACATCCCTATTAATTGCTAAACGTTATGCCTTTAAAATCATCAAAAAGAAAACACACTCCCTTGAGTCAAAGCCAAATACATACAACCTTCTGTAGAACAGAAAACCTGAATAACAAAAACATTACCGTCGAGTCATCATTACAGTACATGAACATTCAAATGCTTTAACATCATAGTATATTACAGTCCCCTTAACACCAAACATACAGAATAGTACAGTAAGAATCAATGAAGAGATGTGAAAATGACATGATTGAGTTAGTCTGTTGTTAGAAAAATCACTCCCACGTATCCATTTTTGTACAGAAGAGACCATTATAATCAAGACTAACAAGTGTTAGATCCAGGAACAATGATTGGGAGAAATCTGTCAAATAGAGCATCCCATTTGGAAAGGGGTTAATTCAAGGGATGGTTATCTGACATTGACAGAAAAAGATTATGAAGCCAACCCTTCGTCCCAGAGAAGAATAGACATTTTTGGTTCAAAGTTAGTAGTCAAATTTCCCAAGGACGTCTTTGCTTTTGCAAGACATACCAATTGAAATTTTAACATTATTTTTATTTTATATTTTTTTAATTGGGGTGCATCCTTGAACTAACACCGTTTCTTTGCTATTCATGAATCTTTTGGGGAGCAAATGTTCCAAATCAACTTTTGTTTTTTTACAAACATAAGCAATTGGTGTCTCTGTCTTTTTTTTTTTTGCGCTCAAAACGTCGCTTGGCTGTTTGCTACTAACCTTTCATGTTACTCTTGGGTTTGTCAGTTTGCTTGCCTGTGGGGGTTTGTGCCTGTTGCCCCTGTCCCCCTGAGGAGGCCGCTTGCTGTGCTGCTTTCTGCTTCAGCATGGTCCAGTCAAATGTGTAGTCATACTGGTGGTTCAGAGTCCTAGAGAAGATCAAGCAGGAGTGAGTACACCCAGAGAAATTTAATTTAAGAGACTTAAGAGAACTTCACAACTATTGAAATAAGGTAAAAGAAGAGAATTTTTTTTTGTTTAATGTTTTGCCATAATTTAAAATTGACAAATTGGTCTTTAAAATTGCATGGCACAATTGGACACCGTGACAATGTAAGACCACGATTAATTGCATGTGAGCATGCTCTGAGCAACTGCAGCACACTTCTTGCAGCTATTAACACAAAATGAGTTCCCATCTTGACAAAAGTTGTTTGAGTCTTGGCCAGTGAAATAAGGGAAAACATTAACACGGACTGAACTTTTACCTTGTTTTAAAGTGCTGTTTCATGCATGAAGCACTAGAACTCACAAGTTGTGCAGCGCAATGCAAAGGCCTCTAAAAAACTACTATTGTATTTTTGCCCTTTAACATAGTGAATACAGGTTGAAAGGTGTGGTTACCTAATGTTAATAATAGCCCTCTTGCTAGTATTATACTTTATAAATTTATCAAATTTTAAAACTGAATGTTAACATTTTGGATAAGAAATGATAATTGGTCATTTTATATTATTCCTAAAAATAATAGACCCTTTTCACATTTACGGGTTTCTCAGTAGTGGAATGTGTCATAGTTGGGTAAACTTAAGAGCGCAGTGAATGTGAGAATACAACAAATATTTTTATTTTACAATCTTATTTGCTCAAATAATAAAAGAAAAACTCCACGATGAAGTTATAAAAAAGATCAGAAAAAGGAAAAAATTGTGTGGGACCCATGACAGCAGCCAGAGGAGATAATAACATCAAATTTACTGTCTTGTCCTTATAGACGCTGCATTAGAAACACCTTGCATAAGGGGTCATTTGTTTTTTTGTAATTTGAAGCAAAGATAATATACTACATACATACATACATACATATATATATATATACACATATACACACATATACATATATATACACATATACATATATATATATATATACACATATACATATATATATATATATACACACATATACATATATATATATATATATA